>PVKH010013329.1:0-16895 GCA_004027955.1 Chaetophractus vellerosus | reverse complement strand
TGCCTGACTCCCTTGCTATAGAAAACTCTGAATAAATAGCTTTTGTTTGCTCTCTTACAGGTATTCTTCATTTTATTTCTATGCCCTTTTGGTGAATTGTGTTTCAGGCATGACTCTGGGGTCATCCAGTCATGTGTACCATTTGATTGAGGTATGAGACTACTCATACAGCATTAGCTGGGATGGTGTGTATGAAGTTATGACGGACAGTGACAATGCCACAGTATCTTCATACTTAGGGATTCAGTAATAAGACAACCCCCTTCCTTTCCTTTCCTCTGGGTTCAGTTCCCAGTGCCTTTTTGGCTCTGCTGGGCCTTAATGCACATTCTTTGTTTCTCTTATTCTATTTGGCTGGACTGGAGGTAGATACCAAGAAGGAAGTTTCAGGTTTCACTGACTCTCGTTCTCAAATCCATCCAGAAATCTCATCACACACTTCTCACAAACAAGTACAACCAAAAGAAACACAGTATTGTTATGATGAACCAAAATGCCTATACTGAAAAACTTTAGTGTTAAACCACACACTTACAGACCTTACCCAGGAGTGGAATCTACAGTCCCATAAGTTAAAAAGTGCTCCTACTGAAAAGAGAAAATTCCAGCTAGAATATGAACGGAACTTACCCTCATGTTCCTTATAGTAAGTTGCTCCATGTGCATGAAAAGTGTAGGGTCTAGAGGCAAAGTTTTTCAAGTGTACAAAAATTTTATCTCCAGTCTCAGCTTTGATAATAGGGCCTAAGAACCCCAGCCAGGCTGGTTTTTCTATAATTGTCCTAAAGGTTCCATCTGTGTACTGAAGATAAAGGGCCTTCTTGTATAATCTTCCAATTATATTGGGGCCATTTTGGAGATAGATATTGTAATGCTCCCTGTAAAGGAAAAAAAGACAACTCTATCAGAGGGCATCATTTCTGATCATTTAAATTAGAAGGAAATTTCTCAAACAGCAGGGCTCCTGAGGACTCCAGAGACATCTGGGCACTAAAGGCAGGGCAGATAACCCCAGGAATTCAGCACCCTGTCACTGGGCCTTACTTTGGAATATATACTCTCCATTGTAACAGAGTTAGACTCATTGTTAAATATATGTCCCAGAGACTTAAATCTTCAGCCTGGTCATATGCCCGTTGAGCCCTGAATGTCAGCAGAGTTGCAACACCTCCTCTCCAGTTCTTTGGGCTAGCCCAGAACAACTAACAAAAGGATGATGATGCACAATGCCCTCCCAAAAAACAGAGTGTGCACAACTGGAAGCAAGACAGTTCCATCCATGTGTCCCATGGAAACTAAACCCTCTTTCAGTCAGAAAAAGAGTGGGCATCACCATCCCCAAATCCTCCAGATTGAGGAATGGACACACATAAGGGGACAATGAAACTTGGACCAAAGCAGACTTATTATTATTCTATTAAAGGAAGAACTTATAACATTGATATAAAGAGTGGCCACCAGAGGTTCTGAGGGGAGGGAGAGGGAAGAATAGGTAGACTGTGGGGCATTTCTGGGACATTGGAATTGTTCTGAATGATAATGCAATGATGGATACAGGCCTTATATATTTTGTCAAAACCTAGAAAATTGTGCATGCAAAATGTAAACTAAAAAAAAAAAAGGAAATTAATGACCACAGATTAAATGTTTGATGTTTGCCTATTGTTGCAAAGTTGCCTCCAAAGTGGAGAGCTGGCAGTTAGTCCAGTTATTTCAATTATGTGAGGTGTCCCACATCAGTTTTATGGTAGGCAACTGTCTGTGAAGGCACAATAGAATTATCTTACTGGAATACCTCCTTCACGCTTTTCATATTAAATCAGATGTATTATGGAAGAAAATACAAAATTAAAGTGAAATTTTAAGCTAAAACAATGAACACATTTCTGACTCATGGCGTACCTATTTTAGCTACTGGAAAAATCTGAGTTTTAAGCAGTCTGGACATTCATGACTTCAAAGTGGGCGTGTATATATTTTTCCTAAATAAAGTAAAATTATGAAGCTAAATCAATTCTGGCATTTTTATTTCTTTTGGCAGTACTAAATCAAGGTTGGAACTAAGGCATGCGATGTGTGTGGGTTTTAAAATTACCTGTGGATTTAAATTACCCGTGTTTTTTTAAACCCTCACAAGCACAAACACTGGAGCTTTGAATATTTACAGTCTGGTTAGTGACCTATTAATAGTTGTTCGGAATTTTCCTGAAGACATCAGCAAAGTGAACGGTAGCCAGGGAGGGAAAAAGAAAAGAAAAAAGAAAGAGATTGGTATTCAAACTTTTGAACAGATTCTTATGTTATTATCCTCAGCTGAAGGCTCTGGACCGCTCAGTGGGAGGTATCTGTGGACAACGCTATCCGGCCACGTAGGAGGAGGACCCATTTCAAAGGTGGGCTTCGGCAAGCCCTTCTGCAACCAAGATCTCTCCCACTTGAATAAAAACTGATAGCACTTGTGCTGATCTTTGGCTTGTGTGTGTTTTGCCTGCTTTTATCTTGAGGACATTTGAAGGCTTGGCCCCTGT
The DNA here is from genome assembly GCA_004027955.1 of Chaetophractus vellerosus. NCBI lineage: Eukaryota > Metazoa > Chordata > Mammalia > Cingulata > Chlamyphoridae > Chaetophractus > Chaetophractus vellerosus. Next base: position 14,367 of record PVKH010013329.1, on the reverse strand, counting down.
GGGTCGGATAACCTGAAAGAGAAATCAACTGTGTCTTGTTTCCTCAACTGTAAGCTCATCTTGAAACAGTGAAATATATTTTTCCTTCCCTTACTTACAGGAACAGGGCTTGACCTGGAGGTCTGGCTTTCACTGCTGTAGAATTTAAAGGTCTAGTTTTTCAGAAGTCTAGGGTTTTGGGCAAGAGGTTCTCAAGTTTTAATGTGCATACTGAGAAACTTGATAAAATGAAAATTCCTGGGCCCCACTCCCAAGGATTGTGATTCTGAGGGTCTGGGGTGGGCTCAGGCATCTGCATTTACCTACAAACACAGGAGTGCTCTGATGCAAGGAGCTGCTTTGGGCTCCAAGTTTGAAGGAGGGGAAAGAGAGCTGCCCAGCTCCCAAGGCAGTGGGATTCCTTGAAACTGACAAACAGAAGGGTAGTAGACACTCTTTCCAGGCCAGTCGTGGAAGTAGCCAGACCACTGCTGGGGATGGCTGCAAGGGGCTACCAGATTAAACCTGAATGTTGTGGCTAGGGAGGATGGCCTCTTGGCAGCAGTCCTGGTGGGTGAGCTTAAATAGAGGGAGCTGGTGCTGGAAATCACAGGGCCACTCTCCTTGGATTGACCAGAGGGCTTTGATAGTGAGCATCCCAGAATGGCCCCCATACACCGAGGGCCAGAGGCTTGATCCCAATTTTCCCCAATTGCCCCAAGGTTCCCAAAGGAGGCAGAATTGTTGATTGAACAGTGACTGAGACAGGATTTCATACCCAACCTGGTGGGAGGGGGGTCAAATTGGAAGTTAGGAGAAATAAAGAATGTGACAACTTTTGCACGCAGTGTGGAGTGGCAAATCCATGTTTATCCTCATTTCTCCTGTTTGTTGCTATCTTCTAATTGTTTGTTGCAGTTTCACACTTTGTTAGGGCAAAACAGGAAAAAAAAATTCAGGAAGGCTCAGAGAGACTTCAAGGACACAGAAAAACATGGAAAAACCACAGAAACCTGATTGAACTCTGCTCCCAAACCCTCAGCATTAGTGTGGAAGGGAGAAATCTTAACAAATAACTTGTTTTCCCAACAGCAAAATTGTGAGGCATGGAAGACCATTGAGATTAAAAGCAGAGAAAATCAATCAGTCCCTACTGCCTAGAGGAGGTCAGCAAAGATACAATTTCCGTCAGGCACTCAGCTGTAGCTGAAAAGCCAAGACAGCACAGATACAACTGACCTGCAGAATTTGGGCCAATCCATTTCACACAGGCCCGTCTTAGCCCCAGGGTAAATTTCTTCATGTTCTGGACACACTGCTATTGCTAGGGGACTGGTCTGGTAATATTTAGTCGGAGATTCCATTCATGTCCTCTGAATTCATATTTTACATAAGCTTAAAGTTTAAAAATAGCCCTCAAATTCTTAAGGCTTCATTTAAATAAAGCACAGATTTCTATTTTCTGAATGTGACTCTGCTTCACTTAGGAATACATCACAGTCCATTTCAATTAACTGTGTTGGGCTTTGTAAAAATGCTTTCATTGTATTGAAATTCTCCCGTATTAACCATTTCCTGCAATAGGAGGACGTTGCCTAAGCTTTGGGACTCATTTCTATTCAATGTGTTTTGGGGAATAATTGACCTGATGCTATGAAATATTTAGGATACTTAATATTTGGAATTCCTTCTAGATATATTGCCTATGCAAACTGACTTTTCAGTTTTTATTGTGAAACTAAATTTAAGCGTGAACCAAATTGGGAAATATTCCCATCATGTGATACTTGGGGGGAGGTCTGTTTGCTTAGACTCTGTCACTAAAGAAACATCAAAGGGTCATTAGGGGTGACTATTTAATTTTAAGAACACAAACTGAGGACAAAGGGTCAGTTACTGGAAGCTTGCAGGAAGTTTGTCAGCCAGATTTTCAGTTAAAATAATTTATTATAGTGTTCTTTCAACCAAACAAATAATTCACATTTAATTCTAGTTCTTCTTGTTGAGGATTGTAATATGATCCTTTCTATTTATTACAATGGAAATGTCCCCATCGCAGTGATCAAATCCAGCCTTTCTAGCCCCCCATTTTTGAGAAATAGCCAATTCCTACACTCTCTGGTAGATTTAGAAGTGAGTTTTTAATGGTTGAGGGATTAAAAAAATTTTTTTATATTGCCTTTATAAGGTAATAATGTTATTCCCTCCCATGTATTCAGAATTCACCCAAGTGGATCTGGTTTATGTTTAGACATGGTTACTAAAATTTGTGTATTATAGGTGAAAAGTTTCTGGATTCTTGGCTTTATTAGTTGAGACACAGTGTATCTGTAACAAATTATCACAAATACGGCAGCTTAAAACACTATCCATTTATTATCTCAGTTCTGTAGGTCAGAAGTCTAACATCCCATGGTTAGGTTCTCCGCTCAGGGTATCACGTGACTGAAATCAAGGTGTTGCCTGGGCTGGGTACTTGTCTGGAGGTTCTGTGGAGATTCATGCTTCTGAGCTCCTTCAGATAGCTGGGAGAATTCCAGACAATGGTTGTAAGACTGAAATTCCCTTTTCCTCACTGGCTTTCAGCAGGGGCCTCTCTCAGCCCTTTAAGGCAACCCACATGTCTTCTCAAATGGCTGCTTCCATCTTCAAGCTCCCAACAGTATGTGGAATCCCCCTCAAATCTCTGAATCTGACTTCTGCCACCAGAGAACTCTTGATTAGATGAGTCCCACCTAGGTAATCTTAAAGTCAACTGTGCCACTGAATATAACATAAATCAAGGAAATGATACCTCATACTCATAGATTCTGGGAATTGGAGTAGGATAATCTTTTGGGGCTCATTTTAGAAATTATGCCTACCATACATAGGAATGAATCATAAGGAAAATTGTTTAAAATTAATCTAGCCGAATAGCTATAGCACAAACTGAAGTGAATTATTGGTCCAATATGCCTTTTAGTCATTCATTTTCATTCTTTCATATATGTTTATTTAGTGCCTCATATATTCTAGCTGCTAGTGACCAAGCTGTGAACTTGATAGATGGAGCTCCTGCCACCTCGATACATATTTTTCCTCCTCAGCATCCCAGACCTTCAAGGTCACATCCATCTTAAACTTAAATCTCTACCTAACGACTATCTTGCACTCTTTTCAATCCTTGTTCCTCAGCCTATTTCCATTACTTTTTGGCCGCTATCCAACAAGAGGTGGTCTGGGGACACTCAGCATCCTTAGTTGATTGGGATGGACATGTTGAACATCTGGGACAAAGAAGGAGGCAAATAGGAAAAGTTGCCATCTAAACTCACCTATGAAAAGAATCTAGCGTAGTAACTGGCAAGAATTGCTGAAGCTTTATTTAATATTCACTATTCTGATGGATGGAAGAAAAAAGAATCACAGGCAGACTGAGCAGTCGCATATAGAGTTTCATGACTCTAGGCTGTTGTGGAAGTTATGCAAGATTATCAGACCAATGGCAAAAAGAGAGCTGAAGTTGGGAACTGCAAGACGTCCCACTTCCCTTTTAAGTATCCCTATGTAACAATGGAGCAAAAAAGCTCTTTGCTCATTGTACAACCTCCCCAGCACAGATAGGCTGCAAGAATATTTAAAAACAAAGAAATTTTTATCCTCAACTTCCTCTCTCCCCATTCTTAACAATCTTCTCTTCTTTTACTCTAATTCTATAGTTAGAGACTTTTGGAGAAGTATTTTGCACTCCATTTATGCCCAATGAAACTGATTAAATTTTTGATCATGAACAATGACAGAGGGATGGTGAGGGGGGTGCATGATGTAAGACAGTACAATTTTTAATGTGTCTGAGTTTCTTTGGAAATAAAAATAGTATATAATTGAAATTATATTTAATCAGGGAAAATACTGAATCCATACACAATAATATTCTTAGTGAAGCCATGCAAATATGTCATATGCCTAAGAGATTAACATCTCAAAACCAGGTTTTTTAAAAAAATAATATACTAGCAAGAAATATCTCTTACTTTATATTACTAAATTAATAACCATTAGATATTATTATGAGCTATGCATTTATTTTTTACTATGAAAAATTCCAAACATACATACAAATAGAGAATAGTATATACTCATCACCAGATTCAACAATTATGAAATTTGACATAGTTGCTTGGCTAGTTTTTAAAGACACAGTCTTAACAACTGATGGTCATTGGGCTTATGTGTATTTTATAACCATTAAAATACATATTTTTAAAGTGCGAATATTGGTTTTGAATGCCTATTTCATTTCGGTGGCATATACTTAATATTATTGAAAGCAATGAAACCTCAGTAGATAAACGTCTATTGCCAAAAACATTAAGAGGAGCTATACTCTTTTGTTTTTCTGTATGGTGAATATTGTTTGAAACAAGTGGGTCATCAACTGAAATGTAGAAACATTTAAGTTACAGAGAGGTTTAAAAAATTTGGTCATGATAATAAATAGCTAACATCTTTTGGAGCATGTATGATGTACCAAGCATGCATCCTATCTTTAAACATTATGAGTCATCTTATTTTAGCATTTTAACAAATTAGGCCTCTGCAGCTGAAAGAGGTTAACTTAATTAATAGTCAGGAGTAATCCAACAAGTATTAGGCAGAGTCACATTTGTTAAAATTGTATTTGATTTCTATTAATGATGTTTTGAAGGATTAAAAATATTTTATGTTTACCACTAACAATCAGAAAAATGGTATAATGAACACAGCGTTGTGTAAGACATTATTAAATTAAAGGACTTTTTCATAAATAGACGAATAGACTGAACCCTGATTAGACATTCAATAATAACTAGGACAGATATTAAGAAACTAATACAATTCTCTAGTATGAAGGGGAAAGAAGCAGGGTGGTTGCTCAAATGAAAAAATATCTAGGATTTTGCAGGAGACTGATTAAAATGACTTGGGTTTCAAGTCCACATTTTGCAGTTTCTGTATATAACAAATTAAAGAAATAATTCATCTTACTAGCTTTATCTCCTACACTGATGATTTATAAATTTTGCTCATAAACAATAAAAATTTGTGACTTACTTGTCAACCGAAATAAGTTTCTTTTCTCCATGGTCAGGGGCATAGTTCCAAGTTGTTTCAAGAATTCCAATGTAATAATGCTTCTCTTTTGCCCATGCTGGGGCGACAAAACAGAAAAACAGAAAAATAGCAAGCAAGAAAATCTTCATTTTTTTCTTTCTTGGAACCTGAGAAGCAATGAAGTTAAATCAGAAGCAGGCAATTTTATAAGTAAGGTTTTCTTCCTTATTTGTTTGATTGACACAATTTAATGTTATGCAAGAATAAATTGTTTGGTGAAAGCAAATATTTCCTGATTCAATTCAGTTCTCGTAAACCTAGAAAAAAGTAGTTATTCGTTGCCAGGGCTTCTCTGATTACAAATTAAAAGTCAACAGTTATTGTTGGAGGCACTAGAGGGTGCATAATCCTGTGCTTTCTTCCCGTCATCGTGCAGATTCCAAGAGGGCAGAGACCATCTCTAAATACTCCCTTTGTTCCTCCAACAATATGCCACAGTATAGTGCCCTGCGTACAGCCAACTTTTAATAAATCAAGATAAAGATGATGCAAAATGAATAAAAACACGTAGCTCTTTACTATATCGAAAAGCCTAACAAAGTTATTTGTAGCTTTAAGATATGAAAGATGATATTTGGCACACCAAATTAAGTAAGCAAAAATAAGAAGTTCGTTTTGAATGAATTATCTGGTCTGTGAGCTTGGAATACATCTGCTTAGAAATGTTACTGGATTATTCTATATTGCCATATGCAAATAACTAGCAGAGACTAATAGTAGACAATAATTCTGTTTAAAAAACCAAAGCGATCAACCATGAATAAACCTTTCTTAATAGGCAAAGGTTGAGCTTAGTAAATAGAAAGTGCCTTATTTTAGTAACCTGGGATTTCTCTTTTTGACATGGATATGAATTTTAAGGTGGAAGACTTTTTATTAAATCCCTGTCTTTAGTTATCTAGTGCTTGTCTAAAAGCAAAAAAGTAGCTTCCTTTTTTTTATTTTAAAAACAATTTATTGAAGTATATCATTCATACGTGAGCAGACATAAACAATAAGTGTATAGCAAAAGTTGTGAACTTAAAAACAAAACAAACATGCATAACATCTTACAGAGCTCCCATACATCACCCCACCACAAATACCTTGCACTGCTGTCAAACATAACAAATGTTGAAAGAACATCGCCAAATAATTACTACTATGGTCCATATCTTACCCTTGGTGTATTTTTGCCCCAATCCACCTAATTATTTTTGTTGTTCATAAACCATATAATTTACCTAAAGTGTGCAATCAATGGCATTTGGTATAATCACTGACTTGTGCATTTATCACATCAATCAATATTAGAACATTTTCATTACTCAAAAAAAAAAAAGAAAAAAAAGAAAAACAACAAAAAACAAACCACTATCATAGCCATATGCTAGTGCTACTAATTACAAATGCTATGATGTGCTTTTACCATTTCTATTCATTTCCAAACATTTACAAACCAATTTTTGGCAATTCTGCGCAGATTAAAACCCACCTTTCCATTCTCTAACCACATTCTTTTCTCTGGTGACTTATATTCTAGCTATTAACTCCATGAGTCTGCTTATTATGTTTGTTCACAACAGCAAAATCATACATTATTTGTCCTTTTGTGCCTGGCTTGCTTCACTCAACATAATGTCCTCTAGGTTCATCCATGTTGTCATATGCGTCACAAATTCATTTCTTCTTATAGCTGAATAATATTCCACCATGTGTTTATACCACAGCTTATCCATTCATCGGTTGATGGAAATCTGGGTTGTTTCCATCTTTCAGCAATTGTTAATAATGTCACTATGAACATTGGTGTGCAGGTGTCTGTTTGTGTCCCTAATCTTGGTTCTTCTGGGTATGGACCTAGCAGTGGTATTGCCAGGGCACCTGGCAAATCTGTATTCAACTTCCTTAGGATCTGCCAAACAGGCTTCTACAGTGCCATTCTACATTCCCAACGACAGTCTATAAGTGTTCCTGTCTTTCTACATCCTCTCCAATAATTTTAGTTTTCTGTTTTGTTAATAGTAGCCATCCTAGTAGGTGTGAAATATGTCTCATTGTAGCTTTGATTTGCATCTCCCTATTTTCCTGTGATATTGAACATTTTTTCATGTTTTTTTGTGTGTGATTTGTATTTCTTCTTTATAAAAATGTCTATTCAGAGTTTAAGCCCATTTTTTTAATTGAGTCATTTGTGTTTTTATTGTTGAGTTGTAGGATCTCTTTATATATCATGGTTATTAGACTCTTGTCAGATGTATGATTTCCAAATGTTTTCTCCCATTGTGTAAGCCGCCTTTTTACCGTTTTCACAAAGTCCTTTGAGGTGCAGAAGTGTTTAATTTTGAGTAGGTCCCATTTATCTATTTTTTCTTTTGTTGCTTATGCTTTGGGTGTAAGGTTTAAGACACTCCCACATACTACAAGTTCCTGTAGATGTTTCCCTGTGTTATCTTTTAGGAGTTTTATGGTTCTGGCTTTTATGTTTCTTTTTCTTTTTTTTTTTTTTATTCATTTTGAGTTGATTCTTGTATAGGGAGTGAGATAGGGATCCTCTTTCATTCTTTTGGTTATGGATATCCAGTTCTCCAAGCATCATTTATTGAAGGTACTGTTCTGTCCTATTAAAGTGGACAGGGTAGGCTTATAGAAAAATCAGTTGACCATAGAGGTGAGGGTCTATTTCTGAATTCTCAATTCGCTTCCATTGATCAATGTGTCTATCTTTATGCCAATACCATGCTGTTTTGACCACTGGAGCTTTATAATACACTTCAAAGTCAGGCAGCATGAGTCCTCCAACTTTGCTTTTCCTTTTAGGATGTTTTTGGCTATTCAATACCCCTTCCCCTTCCAAATAAATTTGGTAATTGACTTTTCTATTTCTGTAAAGTAGGCTGTTGGAATTTTGATTGGCATTGCCTTTAATTTATAAATCAATTTGGGTTGAATTGATATCTTCATGATGCTTAGTCTTACAGTCCATGAACACAGAATGTCCTTCCATTTGTTTAGGTCTTCTTTGATCTCTTTTAGCAGTGTTTTGTATATTCTGAATACAGATCTTTTACATTCCTGGTTAAATTAATTCCTAGATAGTTGCATTTTTTGTGCTATTGTAAATGGAATTTAAAAAAATTTCCTCCCCAGCTTGCTCATTACTAGTGTATAGAAATGCTACTGATTTTTGTATGTTGATCCTGTGTCCTGCCACTTTGCAGAACTCATTTATTAGCTCAAGTAGCTTTGTTGTAGATATTTTGGGATTTTCTAAATATAGTGTAGCAGTCTGATATTATTTATGAATTTTTAAAAAATATATTGATTGTGTTTGTAAACAGGTCTGTTCCTCTGGGCATGCTACCCTCTGACTGATTTAAATTCAAAGGCTTTATGTTTACTTGACTAAATGAAGTTTAGGGCTTTGATTCGACCACGTTGAGTACTCGCCCCCTTGGTGGGCTATAAAACAGACGCACAATCAAGAACACGGAAGTAGATACACAGAGAAGATACACAGAGGAAAAAAGACAGATCCACAGACACAGCAGAGGCATTGGGAAGAGAGATGAGCCATTTGACTGAAAGTTTACAGCTGACCTTGTGAAGAGATCAGAGCAGCTGAGCCCAGAAAGAAATACACCCCAGGGTAAAGAGATGAACCTTATGCCAACCTACAGCTGAGATTGGAAGAAGCTGGACCCATGGAGCCCTAAGAGGGAAGAGGAAGCCTGAACACTCACAGATGTTGTCTACCATCTTGCTTCAACACGTGGCAACAGACTTTGGGTGAGGAAGTACCTCTTACGGTACCTTGAGTTGGACTCTTTAGGGCCTTGTAACTGTAAGATTTTATTCCAGATAAATACCTTTTATAAAAACCAACAGATTTCTGGTACTTTGCTTCAGCACCCCTTTGGCTGAATAATACATATAAGATCTTGTCACCTGCGAATAGTGAGAGTTTTCCTTACCAATTTGGATGCCTTTTATTATTTTTTCTTGCCTAATTGTTCTACCTAGAACTTCTAGCCCAATGTTGAATGACAGTTGTGATTGTGGGCATCCTTGTTTTGTTCCTGATCTTAGAAGGAAAGCATTCAACCTCTCCCCATTGAGTATAGTGTTGGCAGTGGGATTTTCATATATACCCTTTATTATGTTGAGGAACTTTCCTTCTCTACCTATCTTTTGAAGTGTTTTTTAAAAGAAAGTAGGGTGGATTGTTCAAATGCCTTTTCTGCCTAGATTGAGATGATCATGTGCTTTTTTCCCCTTTGATTTGTTAATGTGGTGTGTGATGTTAATTGATTTTTCTTAACATAACATTCCTTACATACCAGGAATAAAACCCACTTGATTGGGATGTATAATTGTTTTTATATACTGTTGGGTTCAATATACAAGTATTTTGTTGAGAATTTTTGATTCTATGTTCATTAGAGAGATTTGTCTGTATTTTTTTTTCTTTTAGTATCTTTTGTGGCTTTGGTATTAAGGTGATGTTGGCTTCCTAAAATGTGTTGGGTAATTTTCCCTCCATAAATTTTTTGGAAGAGTTTAAAAAGGATTGATATTAATGCTTCTCAAAATATTTGGTAGAATTCAACTGTGAAGCCATTTGGTCCTAGACTTATCTTTGTTGGAAGATTTTTGATGACTGATTCAATCTCTTTATTTTTTCTTTATTTTTTTTTTAAAGATTTATTTATTTTATTACATATCTCCCCTTCCCCCCCGCTGCGGCGACGCGCCGAGACTTGGTCAATGCGCAGGCGCGGCTTTCCCCGCTTGTGGGCGGCTTCTGCTTCCATCACGGCCGGCTTTCAGTTCGCGGGTGGCTGGCTGCGCTCCATTCGCGGGCGACCTGCCCTGCCCGTGGCGGCTTTTGCCTGTCCGTGGCAGCTTTGTTGCCCTGCCCACGGCGGCTCTGGCCCGCCCATGGCGGCTTGCCATTCTCAAGGCGGTCTGCCCGCTAGGAGAGGTCCCCGGGAACCGAACCCGGGGCCTCCCATGTGGTATGCCGACGCCCTATCCACTGGGCTATCCAGTCAGTCCCTGATTCAATCTCTTTAAATGTGATTGCTGCAACTGCAAGCATGCTAGTTCCATCTATCTGCCGCATGGGAACTAAGTCATTCTCAATTAGAAGCAGAGTGGGCATCACCCCAAAATCCTCAAGATTGGGGAATGGGCAATGGACTAAAGTAGACTTACTATTATTCTACTATGGACTTATTGTTATTCTAGGAATGGAAGAAATTTTGTCATTGATGTAGAGGCAGTGGCCACTGGAGGATCTGAAGGAAAAATAGGTGTAATGTGGGGTCATTTTTGGGACATTGGCATTGTCCTTCATGGCATTACGATGATGGATACAGGCCATTATATATTTTGTCATAACTTACAAAATTGTGCAGGACAGAGTGTAAACTATAATTCATAGTTAGTGGCAATGCTTCAATGTGTGTTCATCAATTGTAAAAAATGTACCACACTAAAGAAGGATGTTGTTAATGTGGGACAGTGTGGGAGGGGGAGGGCGTGGAGTGTATGGGAATCCCTTATATTTTTTATGTAACATTTATGTAATCTAAAGTTTCTTTAAAATAAATAAGTAAGTAAGTAAGTAAATAAATAAATAAATGTGATTGCTTTGTTGAATTCCTGTAAAGTCAGTACAAGTTGTTTGTGCATTTCTAGGAATTTGTCCATTTCATCTAGGTTGTCTGATTTGTTGTCATACCATTTCTCATAATATCCTCTTTTGATCCTTTTTATTTTTGTTGGGTCAGTCATAAAGTCCTCCCTTTCATTCCTGATTTTATTTATTTGCATCTTCTCTCTTTTTTTCTCTGTTAGTCTAGCCAAGGGTTTGTCAATTCTATTGATTTTTTTTCAAAGAACCACCTTTTGATTTTGTTGATTTTCTCTATTGTTTTTTTCTTCTCAATTTAATTTCTTTCTGCTCTAATCTTTTTTATTTCTTTCTTTTTGCTTGCTTTGGGATTGGTCTGCTGTTCTTTTTCTAGTTTCTCCTGTTGTTCAGTTAGATCTTTGATTTTAGCTCTTTCTTCTTTTTTTTAATATAGGCAATTAGAGCTATAAATTTCCCTCTCAACACTGCCTTTGCTATATCCCATAAGGTTTGATAAGTTGTGTTCTTGTTTTCTTTTGTCTCAAGATATCTACTAACTTCTCTGGCAATTTCTTCTTTGACCCACTGATTGTTTAAGACTGTGCTGTTTAGCCTCCACATATTTGCAAAATTTCCCCTTTCCTGCCTATTATTGATTTCCAGCTTCATTCTGCTTTAATAAAAGAAGGTGCTTTGTATAGTTTCAATCTTAAATTTATTGAGAGTTGTGTTGTGGCTCAACATGTGGTCTATCCTGGAGAAAGATCCATGTGTACTTGAGAAGAATGTATAACCTGCTGTTTTGGTGTGCAAAGTTCTATGTATGACTGTCAGGTCCAGCTCATTTATCATATTGGTCAAGTTCTCTTTCCCTTGTTGATATTCTCTCTAGTTGAATATCTAGTTGATAGATCTATCTATCGATGTGAGTGGCATGTTGAAGGTTCCAGCTATTATTGTAGAGACATCTATTTCTCCTTTCAGTTTTGCCAGAGTTTGCCTCATGTATTTTTGGGAACCCTGGTTAGGTGCATAGATATTTAAGACCATATATTCTTTTTTTTTTGGCCCCCAAGATTAAATGATTATTTAAAAAGTGCACCACACTGTATAGAAATCAATATTCTCTCCCATAATTCTGTGCATCTGGGACTATAGAAATGTCACTGTCCCCCCATCCCACATCTTCAAATTAACATTCTCAGGTCACAACAATAAGTATTCCCAAAGGGAACTTTCCGTAAAAACAAGCTATTTTCTCAGCTCATATTTCCCTCTTTTTGTAGCATGCACCAACAATCTATCCAAGAAGTATATATTGGTGAGTAAGGAGGAGTTCCACCAGCAAGCTGCTGCAGCCTGCAGACTGTTTGCTCTGTAGCTGGGAGGATGAGCATCTGCTGCTGCTTTTCCAGCTCTACTCACTGATTTTTCAGCCAGCTTGGACTCCTTTCCTTTACCCCTCTCTCTTCTGGGTGCTATCTTGCCTTCCCCTGGTGTCCTGATCTCCAGAGCAGCCCTCTAGATAGTCTCTGCTTGTCTTCTAGCATTTTTTCTGGGAGAGAAGTGATCCCTCCCCCTCTCTAACCCTCCATCTTCCTGGAAGTCCCCAGTAGCTTACTTTTTTTTTCAGCTGAAGAAAATCCTGGTAACAATGCACATTTTATAATATAATCTTTTTCTGTGAATTATATCAAAGCATTATGTAACTATTTGCCAAAGCTGCTTGCTGAAATAGATTGGTATACACGAAAGAACTCTGATGTTTGAACAAATATTATTGAGTGAGCCTGCTGAGTGTCAGGCACTGTTCTAGGCATGAGAAATATAGCAGTAAATAAAGCAGACACACTTCCCTTTTGGAACTTATATTCTACTTGGAGGAGACAGAGAATATACAAATGAAAAGTGAAATACACAGTATTAGTGATAAGTGCTATAGAGAAAAATACATAGAAGAAGGAGAATGGTAGGTACTGGGGATCAATATCTGACCCCATCACATACTTAATCACTGGGCCTTAGCTTCCTCATTTGCAAAACTCTCTGTCTGAGAGGGTTGTTGTCCAGATTAATTGAAATGACCCCTGCTAAGGTGCATGGGGGAGGAGTTCTTCCCTCCACTGGTAGTAATTTTGAGTAAATATCTTGACACAAAAACCAAGTCACAGAGCCCAGAATGTCCCACCTTGAACACTTGTGCCTTTCACAACCACTGAGAGGGTCTGAATGGGGCTAAAAACTTGCCAGACTCCACTGGCCAAACCCTGTGCCTTGGAAGATGCTGTTCCTCATGAAAATTGATGCCCAGAGCAGATTCTTTATCCAAATGGTCCACACAGATGGAGCAAACTTTAGCATTTATTCTCCCAGAGGAGGCACTTTTTCTAACTGGCATGAAGCCACTGTATGAGCCAGCAGGTACCCCACCATTTCCTACTCATTCTCTACTCAGTGCTCAAACTCAGCACTATGGGGTGGAAGGATGGTGATCAGAGCACAGCAACTATCACTGAAGTCACTTCTTCCAACAAATTCTACCAAAAAAATGATTGTTGAGGATTTCAGAATATATACTTACAGCATCCCTCATACTGGGGTTGAAATAAAATCGTTAAACTGTAACACACTTGACCCGCTGCAACAGAGAGCATTTTATGGTGTAGTGCATGAAAGGTCATGAAGACCACATTTCTGTCCCGTTCTGTGGTAGTTACTCCTCCCATCTAAAGGCATGCAGTGGTTGTGTGGTAGGAGGTAGAGCGAATGTTCTGAGCCTCAGGACTGTCAAAATAAGAGGGAGAAGCCACTAGGGGTAATAAACAACCAGTCATTTGAGGAGTCATTTAAATTTAAGGCTGCAAACCTCCTTACAGTGATTCCAGGGTTGACACTTAAAAGTGAACTTTGAATACTATTGCAATTGTGATAAGGGCTCTGATTCAAGAAATATATCATGGCAGCATGAGACTAGTGTGAGACAGGAGGAGTGGGGGACCCACTAGAAGGGGCTTAAAAGACTTTGAATGTTACAAGAGAAAGAAGAAAGGAATCTAGATTGGACTATGGTTTGTCCTCTTAGCTGTGCCTGTCAAAAGGATTGAACCTCAGGACACCAGGAAATACCTGCATAGTTTGTTATAAATAATTATTATATGCCAAAGTTAACTGGCAAAGTAACATGGGTAAAATTACATACAACAAGTCTTACTCATTCTCCACAATTTCTTTTCATGTTGTCTTAAGGATTTCTACATTTGGTCAATCTTCATCAAGATTCTATGATGTAGTGAAGGAGGACAGACCATTATGCTAAGCCCTTGATATTGATGGTTGTACTTATGAACTTTTTTCAAGAAATTTAGGCTAGTATTATATATTCCTAAGAGTTACCTCCTGAAAGCCTCCTTGTTACTCAAACTGGAGTCTCTCTAAGCTACCTTCCCCCGGCATGGGACATGGCTCCCTGGAATGAGCCTCCCTGGCACCAAGGGTTATTATCAAGTGGCAACTAGCAATACATTTGGAAAAAGACCTTGACCAAAAGGGGGACATATTAAATAAATGAGTTTTTATGGATAAGAGATTTCAAAGTGAGTTGGGAATTCATTCCAAAGGTTATGCTTATGCATATC
>PVKH010013328.1:0-16896 GCA_004027955.1 Chaetophractus vellerosus | reverse complement strand
TGCAGGAGCTCTTGCCCTTGAATTCTTACTTGACCATGGCTTCTCTGGCAGGTTGGGGAATCAGAGGTGGCTCTATCTGTGGGCAGGCAGGCAGAGCAAAAGAAAGGCCAGGGCAGGCTGCAAGCCTTTGCATGTCCTCTCTGGACAAGCAGCCCCTCTGCAGCCAGCAAGGGGAGGGCATGGTCACCAGGAGAGCATCTGCAGCTGCCTTCCGGCTTCGGGTGGAAGAACGGTGCTCAGCTGTGGAGCACAGGAGAGGGCCACATGGAGTCAGGCCCCAAAATGTGTCTCTTTTCGACAAGGGGCCTTGTTTGTGCATATTAAATAAAATTTGAAAAAAAAAAAACAAAACAAAACAGAGGGAAGAATTGAATGTCTTGGTCTTTAGGTATCCAGACCCAAGGTAAAAAATGCAATAGCATTATTTTTCAGGAAAAATTGTTTCTTTTCTGCAATAACCACCTTTAAATCTCTGCGTTGTACTGGGAATTTTGCAGCCCCAGGATTAAATTGTTGCATCTCTCAGAGCAACACCCTGAGCCTTTTTTATTTGCATTTTTTTGTGTCACATATAAAGAAGCTGAACTTATGCTGTTGGTGATTGTTTTGATTATAGGAACAATGTTCCATAAACATGGTTAAGTTTTTCTTAAGAAACCTCTTTATTAGTTGTATAATTAAAATAATAATACACAATTTCCTCCTATTAGCTTGAAAAATATTAAAAACAAGCATAATACCAGTATTATTTTGGTTATAGAGAAACAGGCGCTATTGTAAACTGTGGGTGGATGTGTAAATGATTAAAATCCTGGCAAGTTGTGAATGTGTCCTGAAAGCTATAAAAATTGCTTACTTTTTGAGCCATGGATTCTACTTACAGAAATTTATGCCCAGGGAAAAATGGCCACATACACAATGTGACAGAAGTCATTATAACATTTTATAATAGTGAACATTTGGGGAAAATATCCAGAAACAGAAGTGCCCACCCCCTCTTGTCTAATAAAGCAACACAAATTGTTTTCACGATGGCCCTGTGCTTGGCTACAGTCACAGTGTGCAGCCCTCCTGAAAGCTGGGTGTGATCTGGCCAGTGAGTAGTCAGCAGAATTGACTTATCTCACACTGGTGGAAAGGCTCTGTGATGGTTTCACGAGCCTGCTTGGCTAGACTGCGGTGTCCAGTTGTTTGGCGTTTCTTAGATGGGATTAGAAGTGGTTGACGGAGATTAGCCTAAGCAAAGTGGGTGGGCCTCACCCATAAACTGGAGGTTTTCCAAGCAAGAAAGGAGAGTTTAAAGAATCAAAATGAATTCTGCTTCGAGGCTACACCTCCCCACTCCTCCCTGGTCTCCCCTACAGATTCCAACATCCTCCTTCTGGAAATTTCCAGCCTCCATCAAACTTGCCATATGAAATGTGAACTTCCTAGTGCCCACAACTGCGTGAGCCAATTCCTCATAAAAAATCTCTATATATTTATGTATATATATCTATATATTTATACTTCTCTACATTTATATATACACATGCATGTGTATATATACATGTATATACACACATAAACACGCACACGTATATCCTATTGGTTCTGTTTTGCTGGTGGACTCTAATTCAGGTGTTTAAAGAGAGCTGACTCGGGTGGGGGGAGGCCACACTTTTCCTTCTCTCTTCTTCCCTGGAGATGAGGATGTGGCAGCTGGAGCTCAGTGGCCATCTAGTGAGGATGGAAGAGGTTTGCTAAGGGTAGCAGAAAGAAGGACATAAGCATTGGGTCCTTGATGACTTAGGGGAACCAACAAACTTGTCCTCAACTACCTACTTCCAGATTCCTTTTAGGAGAATTTCAGTTGCTGAACCCAGTCCTAAGACATAGAATTAAATGTAATTATTAATATTTACAAATTCCACACAGACATTAAAAATAATCACATTGAACACTCATATTTATTGACTTGGAAAGACAGTCACAGTATATTGTTAAGTGCAGAACTATTACAAACCAGAAGAATGATATGAGTAGAAATGTTTAAAATTGTGTTTATATCTGTGGGTATATATTTTTATGGGAACAGGACCAGAAGACCAGGCAAAATATGTTTACAGTAGTTATCTTTGAGTGATTATTTGTGAGTGCCGTTATTTGGGGGGGAGTGTAACTTTTTAAAAATTTGTTTTTGCAACTTCTGCTTCTTTAATGGCCGTGTATTAAATATAAATTTAAAGATAAAAAGCGACTATAAATTAATTCGCAAAATCAGTGGAAAGGAATAAAATATCTTCAATACACATGACGGGTAAAGGATTGGTATTCTATGTGAAACACTCATACAAATAAAATAAGAAACAGAAATAAATGTACAAGTCATATGAACAAGAAATTCCAACCATTTGGCAAGGGCGCAGTTATACTGCTGATAGGTGTGTAAAGTGCCCTAACATTTTCCAAAGGGCTGCTGGCCAGGACAGAACAAAAGCCCTAAACATGGCTATGCTATTTCACTTCTAGGAGTTTCCCTCAGGAAAGCAATCTCCCATAAACACGTTGAGTTAACCTACGAGGATGCTCATGCCTGCAGCGTTTAAAGTGGTGGAAAACTGAAAACAAACCAAGGAGAGACAGGGAACATCTACAAAGGAGCAAGTATTGGGGATGATTTTGAAGAAAGTGTCACGGAAAATATTCATAATGTCATCCATGTGCATGTATCAGGGTTCTAAGAGAAATTTTGTGAGATTTATTATAGGAATTGGGTCACATGACCACGGGGATTGACAATCCCGGATTCTGTAGGGCAGGCTGCAGGCTGGGAACTCCAAGGAAGGTTTTCAGCCCAGGGGAAGCTGGCTGGCTGAAGGAGAGATGGAAATTCTTCCTTCTGACTGCTGCAATCAGCAGCCCTTCCTGTAAGGCTGAAGGCAATCTCCTTAGTTGATTGTAGATAGCATTGGCCATAAATGCAATCAACTGGCTAACCCGTGAGGTAGCCTCCCAGTAACAATCAGGCCACAGCTTGCTTGACCAAACAACTGGACACTATAACCTGGTCAAGCTGATACATAAAGTTACCCATCACAGTGTATCCCTATCAACTAAATTAAAGTTATGCTGTTATCTGTTTTCATTTAATGCAACACGGAGCTTTGAATGTGGCCTAAAATAAACAGTCTAAGGAACAGAGTACCTGAATCAAAGACTTTATTTTTAAACCAGCTGCTTTTCACAAGGGAAATGTATGTAATGCAGCAGTATTGATTTTTAAGATTAAATTAAGTTTTCTTCAATGAAATGGCATTTACTGCCTCCTTCTCTCCCCCTTCTCCTTCAAAAGTTATCTACCAGAATGTGCAGGGGCAAATGTGTCATTTCTTTATCTTCCATTGCTATTGCTTCCATAATAAGAGTATGTGGCATGTTATTTTAAAAAGAAATATCCAGAATATTAACCATGATTAAGTAAATGAACAGCTACACACAAAACAAGTAGACAGAGTAAGTCTTAGATTGCTGAAAGAAAAGATCACCATTTAGTCACTTGTTTATCCCTCCAGCATATACTTGGGCCTCAGCTGTTTGGTAAATAAATTACTAAACGAAGAAGTATGAGTGATAAAGAACTTCCGGTGTCTATAAAGCTTCCACCACTAGTGTTTCCACATTGCACATTGCGATTTATGTAATGTTTACATCGTCACCTGGAAGTTGGGAAATGCTGCCCCGCATTTAGAAAGGAAGCATGACTGGGAGTGGAAGCAGAGGAAGCAGGTGCAGTGGACAAGTGTATGGGTCACTGGATGAGTTTAACTGTTTTTAAAAGGAACACACCAACGAGATGACATGGAATCATGGAATTTGTATATTCTTAGGTAACCAGGTAATAAAACAATCACCAGTTTTAGTTTAAATTTTCTAAAACCATCGAATCTCATAGTTAAATATTGGGCATATAAATCTTAAACAACAAGTAATTGTGACAATCACATTTGTGTCTCCACACCTGTGGGTTGGCAGTAGTTCCAAGCAGACCAGCGTTATCCAATAAATGTGGGCAAGGTAGCACTTTCCCAGGTGCTGAAATAAATCATATGAATAACCTGCTTCACCTGTGAAGTCTTTACAAGGTCATGATATATAAGCTTGGACTGAGTAAAATCACATAGGTGTTCTACCAGAGGTATATGTAAGAGACGGACAGACTTGGTGGAAGTCGGGAGATATCTATTTGCAAGAAACACCTCTGGAAGGACTTTAAATGCTCTTCTAAGCCTTTGGAACATGACACGTGTTTGGTGAAAAACAAGCAAATCAAATAAGTGCATACCTTTGGAGAATTTCCACACGATGGTGGGTACAGGATAACCCTCAGCAGAGCAGTTGAGGATGACAGCCTTGCCATAAATCCCATCCTGGTCCCGTGGCTGAACCACAAACTTGGGAGGCACTGCAGAGAGAGAAGCATCACCAGTAGTTCAGACAGGACCACGGTTAGTCGAGGTGTGATTTTTAAGAAATCCAGGAATTCTAATGTATCCCCAAAATACACAGAATGTTTTACATAGATGGGAAAATAAAGGTGTTTGTAGTTTGGAACAAACTGGGCAAGAAATCTCAGCGCGGGGAATTTTTCTTATTCAAATCAATGAGCTCCTGCAGATGGATGTTACTTTGCACTAGAGAAGAATGGACTCCTGCATATGGGAGTGTGAAACCAAGGGAATGTGACATTCTACTTTAGATTTATATTATCAAAGATCTTTACGAATTCACCCTATGGAAAACAGAATTACAATTGCCATTTAAAGAGCAGACAAAACATCTATTTACCCCTCAAGGCAATGATCAAGGATAAATATTCCTATTGGGTTTCAACTGTTGAGAGCATTTGGTGTCTAAATAGCCTCTAAAATGAAATGAAAGAAGTAGTTAAGCACATGTTCTTTGAACTTTTTCTGAAAATCTAATGGGGGCACATTATGCCTTGTGTCCAAACCATTCTGGGACAAAGGGAGGCATTCAGGGCCAGGTGAAGGGAGATACCACAACAGCTCCATTATATACCCATAAGAACCAGCAGAAGAAGCAACAGCTCATTTTGGGTAGTGCTGGAAAGATCCATCCCTACTTAAAATACACATATAGACTGCTTAACTCATACCTGTCAAAAGAAAGCAAATGATTTGAGTTAACCTATTGTTATTTTAAGAGTCCTCCAGGCTTAGTTTAAAGAGAGGATACATACTCTTCTAAGAAAGGTAGGCTTTTCAGGTGTTATCATCCCCCAATCCTTCCCTTTGGGGCAGTAATTAACTACGGGATAGACTTTCAATATGGCAGTCTACGGGTTTGTGCGGGAGCAGATGTGATCATTTCCCCCATTGAGTGGACACATAGCAAATGTGTGTGCTTCCTCTCCTCTCCACGATTCCTGGTAAGGTGAGTCTTGCCTTCCTGGCAATATCCACGAAAATTCGTTGTGAGACAGGGGTGGGCCTCCGTGTCACAGAGATGCGGATTCAGCCACCACATATCATGGATTGAGAGGAGGGTTAGAGACCTGGCCACAAGGGGCTTGGAAGCATGTTGAAATAGGAGCCTTAATAAAAACATCATTTTTGGCCATTGTTTAAACCGAGGAGGAGGGAGAAACATCAAAACATAAGAGGCAGCGGGAGATGGAACTCACAGCTGTGCTACTGGAGAAGAAATAACTCTTAATTTTCTAGCCCAACCTTACACAGAAAGTGTGAAAACAGATGGAGGTGCAACAGAGCAAGAGGCTTAGGAGCACAGACTCTATGAACAGACACCTGGCTGTGAGCTCGTCTCTGCTCCCTCCAGTTGGGTGAGCTTGTGCAAGTCATCCAATCTTTCTTGGCCTTAAGTTTCTTACCTGTAAATTGGGGATAATTATAGTACCCATATCATAGAATTGTTATGGAGATTAAATGAAATAAAATTAGAAAAGTGCTCAGAACAGTGACTGGCAGATGTTAAATGCTTTCTGAGCAGGAGTTGTAGCAGTTGGGCAGTTTGACGTAATTATGAATTCCAAAAACAGATATTGGATTATGCTTGTAAACTGGTCTGCTAATTTGGACATGATTAAGTTATGATTAGGGCATTGACTGGGCCATGTCAGTAGGGCATTGAGCCCTACCCCTTGGTGGGTGGGGTCTCAAAGATAAAAGACACGGCAAAGGACAGTGTTGGAGTAGTTTTTGAGTTGGAGTTCTCATGTTGGAGTTTTGATGCTGGAGCCCGGGGAGGTGAGCAGACGGAGGAGCTCGGTCGTGAGGAAGGAGAGAAGGCCCTGGGATAGAGATGAGCCATTCACCTGGTAGTCTACAGCTGGCCTTGTGGAGAGACACAAAGCCTAGAGAGCCTCATAGTCTACAGCTGACCTTGTGGAGGAACCAGAGTAGCTAAGCCCGGAGAGAAACGCAGCTGGGGGAAGAGAGGAACCCAGAAGCCTGAACCCTGGCAAACATTGGCAGCTGTCTTGCTCCAATACGTGGCAATGGACTTTGGTAAGGGAAGAAACTTGAGCTTTGTGGCCCAGTAACTGTGGACTTCTACCCCAAATAAATACCCTTTATAAAGACCAACCAATTGCTGGTATTTTGCATCAGCACCCCTTTGGCTGACTAATGCAGGAGCTAATTTGGTAAATGCAGGTACATCCAGCTTTAACGTATCCTAACAAAGTTCCCAACTTGATAATGAGCTAAATAATTTATACAGCCAACTAGTAATAGTAACTAGTAAGTAATATTACTTCATTTAGATGGTATTCTGAGACAAAGCTCAAATGTAAATATGTTTAAAATAAGGTAAAGAGATAGCTGTCTTTCCTGGTGAGAAAATTACTTCTAGGAAATATGCTAAATATTATATAAAGTGATTTTTCTCCTTGTAAAAATGATCACTCAACCTTGTGGTAGATTATAAAGTTTAAGAGACCTTGCCAGAATCGTTCTGTCCAAGGTAGAAGTTGAATCTGCAGTAACTGACATTCTGTGTTCTCTTTTGCCCACATTCTTCTGCTAGGAGTAAGGAAACCCTGGTCAAATGGGCAGAACAACTAATTTCTTGCCTTTCCTATGGAAGAATGTCCAAAAATTGATCCATGACTCCTCTCCTCAATTTGGCTCTAATCCTAAAGGATGTTACTTTAAAAAGTGATCAAAGAGGCTTCCATGGGGAATAACCATTAACATATTTTAAGTAAAGTAATTACAGATGGAAATCTAATTCCATAGATTATTTCTGAAAACTGCTTCATATACTGGAGAAAGCAGCCAGTGGATTCCCAGCATAAGCCCCTTTGCCCTGAGACTTCCGTTTAGACACCCATGTTGATCTAGCGTCACATGAAAGCCCTAACAAAGAAGACTCTGAAATAAGTGGGCTTTTGAAGCGTTGTGGTGAAAAGAGTAATTAATAGCTCAGTTATTTCACCTTAAGTTCCTGTATCACACAATCTGAGGCCACTTTGAGCAAAATGCTACAGGTTGCTAAGTGCACGAATAAGCCAAATCCTGACACTTTCCGTAAAAAAGAAGAGAAGCTTAGATCATATAATATGGCTCCTTTTAAATTAAAGTTGATAGACTACTGTGAAGAGTTTAAATATTCAGTATCTAAGTGTTTTATGTTTTAACTCATTTCAGCAGCTATGTGGGTCCCCTTCCTGAAAGCGAACTTGTAAATTACAATAATTCTGTGTCTAGGGAGATCCAGGTGCTCACACCAAAGGATCTGAGACCAGACATCTAAGAATATACTTAGGGACATGTTTGAGTTGAGCTTTGCTGGGCAATGGTAGAGAAGGCAGGCCCGTAGGATGCTGTATTAGATTTCTTGATAGATTTTCTTTGCCTACCCAGAGCCCACTGTGAAAACAAAAGACATACAATCCCTTGGAGGGTGGTATTTTCTATTAAGAGGATGGTAGAACATTAGTGCTGACTCAAGCTTTTAATCCCCTTAAAACCAGCACCAGCTCTGGATGGGACTGAAGCTCCCGGGAAGGAAGAATTGTTCAAATGAGGACACAATGTTTAACATGTAATTCATGGCAGCTCACTGTTGTATGCTCTAAGCGCTGGGTGTGGCCAACATAACTGGGGACAGTGGGGTCCCTGATAATTTTTCAAAAAGGCAGTTAATTGAAATAAAGTTATTTGTTAAAGAACTATCTCCTGACCTAGGAGTGATTTTCTCTAAAACAGCAGTCAAAGAAATTGTGCTGAGAAAAGCAGGAGTTACCCCCAAGGAGTCACTTAATAATAGAAGTGATCGTTCACTGAGTACCCAATGTTTCAGATACTTAGGTCCCTCCTCTGGCCTCTCCCAGCATTCCTCTAAAGAGGGTCCTTACTTTACTTATAAGTTAAAGAAGGATCCTCACAGGGGTTTCATCCCTGACTCTTCATATCTCACTCAACACACTCCTGAGTGATCTCATCCATCCACCCTCACCAAGGTGATTTTGAGGTTTATATCTCCATCCTTATCCCTCCTTTATGTATAGACCACCATATACCACTGAGATATTGGATATTGCACAGGTACTTCAAACACAAGCTTCCAAAATGGGAGCTCTATCCTAGCTCCTGAAATCTGTTCCTGTCACAGTGAGTGAGACCACCATCTATCAAGGTCCTCAAGAAAGAAACCAGAATCATCTTTCATACCCCCCTTGTCTCCTTCTACTGATGATCCCACCTTGAGACTCTTTCCCACGTCCTCACAGTCTTTTCATTTCCACTGCCATGCTCCCAATCATGGCCAGCAGTAAGTATGAGTGGAGAAGTGCTACCTCCTCTCAGTCCATCTGCTTTCAGTGTCCTGGTTTGGACAGTTCCATGTACTTTGCCAGTGTACCTCACAAGTGCATGGGGCTTGCTGTTTTGTTGCCTCAGGGTCTCCACTGAGGTCAAGAAATCACACACAGTTTCTCAGGTGCCACTAAGAAATGTGGGAGACAACTGTGCACCCATGAGGAACAGAGTCAGGGGATAAATGCCCCACCTCCCCATCCTCCAATCCAGACTATTCTGAAGCATATTCTATGCTCATGCTTCTTAAACTTCAGTGGCATCAGAATCACATAGAGTCAGTCAATTAAAACTCATATTGCTGAACCCATGCTTAGAGATGCTGACTTAGTAGACCCGGGATGGGGTTCAAGATTCTGTATTTCTAACTAGCTCCCAGGTGGTGCTGAGGCTGCCAGTTTACAGGCCACATTTGAGCACCATTGCTCTATGTGATTCCTCAGAAGGTCCTTAGTAGGCATGAATCCCAGCAACCCACAAGAGCAACTAACTCATTAAAGCACCTTTAATCAACTTTTTTTTTTCTCTCTTCTGGATCTAGTTTTCCCCATTCTCTCATTTCTGGATCCAGGAATTACATCTGATATAAACTACCTGCAGTCAGGTTGGTACCTCCTACTATGCTTTCCAGGGAACTCAACCTAAGACAAACTCAATATTATTTCTCACCTGGATTTGCTAAGCAGTTTCAGCTAACTGGTCTACCTGCCACCTACTATCCCAGACTAATCTATTCCTACACAATAGCCTAAAGGATCCTTCTAAAACACAAATCATATGATATGACTTACCTGCTTAATATCGTCATTGTATTTTCATTGCCCTTTCATGCACAGTGAGTGATACCACCATCCATCAAGGTCCCCAAGAAAGGAAACGGAATTATCTTTCATATCCCCCTTATAATTTGAAGCTCTTTATGACTTGTCCCTCAGTCTCCAGCTTCATCTATTGACATCCCCCTTATTTCTGGCTTTTCTTCAGCCATTCTAAAATCCTTTCGTCCAGGACCTTTCTTGCTGCTGAGTCTGTATGCGAACTGTTGCATCTCTTTGTTTAACTAATCTTACTTATTATTTACATCTCAATGTAAAGGACACTTAGTCTGGGGCACCTTTTCCGAAGCTGTGGATGAGTTGAACTGACTTCACAGAACTCAGGATTACCCCACCATAATCTCTATCATATTTGCTTAGTATTGCTTATTGAATGGTTGCAAACCCTGTAAGAGCAAAAACCATGCTTTTCTTGTAAGCCTGCATGAAGCAAAGTGTCAGAACACAGAAAGTACTCAGCAAATATTTTCTAAGTAGGCAAGCAAATTAATGGATATTATTATTTCAATTTTATAGAATAGGGAAATGGACTTTTTCTAATGGTAGCATGGGTAAGTTAACAACTTGGGTCAGAGTCTCTAAGGAAGATGGGTCCAGCAGAAGGACCACCCCAAGGAGTACATCAGAGTTTACTTTGGGGGGACTCTGGTCGACAAGATATAGAACCTAAAGTGGAAGGATAAAGAACTTCCAGGACTACTGCAATTTGGACCAATATTTATGACAGAACCCAAAGACTCTGAAGGCTTTGTATTTTCTAATTGTATAATTCCCCAAAGGTGCTGGTTTCTCTTTTTTTTTTCTTTTGAAAAAAGCTTTAGATTACATAAAAGCTACATCAAAAAAATAGGACAGTGTCAGGCAGGAACTCCGTCCTAACCAGCAGGAAGTGACTACAGAAAAATGATAATCGCCCCTCAGCACCCCCTTGAGAATAAAGGCATGAACTCTCTGAGGGGGGAGTTGAGGCAGGTTAGTACAGGGTAATGGAGGAGAAAACGACCCACAACATGGCTGACAGACAACATGGCTGCAAGACCTCACTGGGACCTTGAGTTTAACCTTGAGGTCCCAGTTTCTATTTCCAGGACCTCCCCTTGGCCCCAGATATTCCAAAAAGGCCTCACCATTGGCCCCCACCATAGGTGGGGTAACTAATAACCACTGGGGCCCATCCCCTTATCAGTAGCAAGGGGGTGGAATAATTAACAGTTTAAAAGGTAATCACACGAGGCAGAGCTCACTCTCTCTGCCGAGGGGGACCCGCACCAAATCTGGGTGTGTGTTTCCATCTTTTTGCCCCATTTCTCAGCAAGCTTTGTTCTTTCTCCCATTTCCCAAATAAATTCTTTTTACTGGCCTAAAATATATTTATAGGAGATTTCTGTATACCCCCCACCTTCATCCCTCATATTTCCCCCTATTAATAAACCTTTCATTAGTGTGGTACAATAGTTACAATTGATGAACACATATTGAAGCATTGCCACTAACCATGGTCTGTAGTTTACATTATGGTTTACACTTTGTACCTCACAATCTTATAGGTTTTGAAAAAATGTATAATAGCCTGTATTTGTCACTGCAATGTCATACATGGCAATTCCAATGTCCTAAAAATGCCCATGTTAGACCTATTCTTCCCTCTCCTATCCCTCAGAATCTCTGGTGGCCACTGCCTTTATATCAATGATAGAAGTTCTTCCATTGCTAGAATAATCATAAGTCTACTTTAGTTCATAGTTGCATTCCCCCCTTTATGTTTGTTCATTCTTCAATCCTGAGGATTTTGGGATGGTAATGCCCACTCTGTTTCTGATTGAGAGTGGGCTTAGATCCCATGGGGCAGATGGATGGAACTGTCTTCCTTACAGTTGTGGATATGTTCTGTTTTGGGGTATGGGGATGGTCCATCATTATCCTTTTGTTAGTTGTCCTGGGTGAATCCAATGAACTGGAGAGTAGTGTTGAAACTCTGCTGAGATTAAGGGCTCAACCGGCATATAAAGAGACCAAAGATTTAAGTCTCGGGACATATATTTGATGAGTATAGTGCTAATTATAGGTTCAAATAAAAGGGGCAGAAGAGCCATGTGTAGGGAAGTTATAAATGAGTCTAACTCTGTTATACTGGGGAGCATATATTCCAAAGTTAAGGCTGCCAAATTCCTGGATTGCCTGCTCTGCCTATAGTGTACAGATGTTCATTTTTTATAAATATGTTTTGTTTTCTTCTTATTTGTATACCACTTTATTTGTTATGTTGTAGTGAGCATGTTTACCAATTTACATGGCTTTCCAATAGAGAGAATTTTCCAATGGAAGTGAGAGGTGATTAAAGCGGAGGAAGGGATGGGTTAAACCAAATACTTATATCACATTTCTAGCAGGCAGTGTAGGCCATTTTTACCATACATTTCTCTGGAACACAACTACATGCCTATTATCCAGCTCTCCTATCCCCAAAAAAAGTGATTAAATGTCTATTCTAAAATACCGAATTCCCATCATGGGATCCAAGTAAACTGACAGCAACTGAAGTCTTAAAAAGCTTCTGAGGAAGTTTCCTGACTAAAATTAGGGTTGTCTAAAGTACAGTGGTCTTTGGTTTGGTTTGTTTATTAAAGGGGAAATTATTTTTGTTGTTTTTAAGGGAGGAATAATATGTTCATAATAGGAAAGGCATTTTTCTAATCTCAGATGTAGTCAAATGCTTTATGTTTGTAATTCATGATCCTTAAGTTGCTATATATTTTTGATGAATGGAGTTTGGTTTCCTAGCTACAAACAGGAACAGTGATTCAGTTTTACTGAAGGTAAAACAACTGGAAGTTATTTGTTGTGGCGGGAATAGGTAAGTATCGCCATTCTCTGCTGGATGGCATTTTGCTGAGATGATAATTGGTCAAAGTCTTGGTAAGATTCACTTATGACACTGACAACTATCATACCAAGAATAGCTGACCTCACTCCTGTTCAGTTGTCTGAATTCCCAACTTTCCCTCCTCCCTCTCTCTCATTCAACAGTGGGCATGCTGTTCTTTGGACACACCAAGCTCACTCCTGACTCAGGGCCTTTGTGCTTTTGTCTCTCTGCCTCCACTTCTCTTTCTCTACAGAGCCATTTGACTCACTTTCTCAATTCATGTGTCTGCTCAAAAAGCATCCCTTCAGAATAGCTGTCTGTCCTATCTAAAATACCACCCTCGTGCCTGTCATTCTCAATCCTCTTACTAAGCTCTTATTTTCATAGGATGTGCAGATGCCTGACTTTATCTATCTCTCTGAGTGTTTTTCATTGTCTCCCTCCTCCACTAGAACATGAGTTTTATGGAGCAGGGACATAGGGGCTTGGCCTTTCTTTTGATGAACACTTATCCCCTGCACCAAGAATAATGTCTATAAAAATAGATGCTTAATAAATACTTGTTGAAAGAATGAAGTCAAATTATAGCATGAATATGGTATCAGAAATTGGGTCAATTAACAAAGCCATAAAACAGTTCTCTTTTTCCTGTCAAACAAAGGTCATCTGCAGGCCTCTTAGATAATGTGTTTATTTCTCTCTGTGGCAGCTCATCATTAAAAGACAGACACAACAGGTCATTCATAAGATATAGAGAAGTGTGGGGAAAGTTATGTCCATTGGAATCTACTGATAGGTGACCATTGTGTTGGCAGCTCTCCTGTCAGTAGTGCAGAGCTAATTATAGGAACCAAAGGGCAGGGATGTTCTATCATTAAATCCAACACTCTTCCTCCAAATGGCTCCATTACTACCAAGGTCACCCGACTGAGCGTGACATGAAGGGGATGATTGTTCCCCTGTCAGCATAGGCCATGGAGCACATTTGGCAGTGCCAAGGTTGTTTTACATTTCCCTATACAAGAATTAATTTATTTTACATTAAGTCCTTCTAAGTCTTCCCAGTGACCCAGGCTATCAAAAGCATGTTAAGCTTTACATTGACCCAGAACCATTACTGTTCTAAGAAACAATTAGGAATTAGACCCCTAATTCCATTTCTATCGTATCCATTCATTCTACATCTCAGTCTAAGTTTCTTAGTTATCACCTCTGACTCCCACATGCATTTTATCATCAACTCCTATAATTTCTTCAAAATAAACTGTACCTTTACCTTTAACTCTTTTCCCAAGATCACCATTCTACTTAATTGCTTTGTGCTTGGATTACTCACATGGTCTCTTCAATATGATATGTGCCCGGTCATGTGCCCCAGATCATACCAAAGTGAACAGAAGGAAGCAAGGACTGGGTAGAGGGAAGTGGGAAGGTAATTAAGACTCTCTGAGGGTGGACTTCTGTTGGGCACTGTGATAAATATCTTATTTTATCAACCTTCAGAAAACTCCAGTCAGGTGTTATCCCTTTTCATAAATAAGAAAACAGAGGTAAAGAGAGAGTCAAGAGTTTATTTAAGATCACAGAGCTAAGGTGTCCATATCATGATAGGGATGAAAGGAGGGAGAGAAGGAAGGAGGAAATGAGGGAAGCAGGGAAGGGGGTGTAGTACCCAATTGGGACATGATCTTATCTTAATCCACATTCCTGTGGGTATGAGCCCATTCTAAATAGGACTGCTTGAAGATGTTATTCTTAGGTAAGGTGTGGCCCAGCTGAATGAGAGTGGGTCTTACTCTGGGTTACTGGGGATCTTATAAAGAGGACCAGGAAGTCCCCGAAGTCAGAGAAGAGAGAACATGGCCATGTGATCGAGGAGTGCCATCACCAGAATGCTACCTGCCCCGGGAGAAAGTGTTGCTTTGCCTTTGCCTTAATTTGGAACTTCTAGCCTCTGAAACCTTGAACTAATAAATTCCTGTTGTTTAAACCAAAACAAGTTTGTGATATTCCTAAGAGCACCTCTAGTAAACCAAGGTGGGTGGTAGGGGCTCAGGCTTGCAGGCAAATGGGCCTTACTTGGTTCTCTGTAGATCCACAGCCCACTTCCTATCACCGGGCTGGCTTTCCTCAAGCTAGGGGCATCCACAAGATGTTGGGTTCAAGGACAGTTATGGCTCCCCACCACTTTCTGCATCAAGTGCATACCTGGCAATGAGCAGACTCGCTTGCTCTGACCATGACTGTGATGGTTAGTCTAATGTGTCAAACCAGCCAGGTAATAACACCCAGTTGTTTGGTCAAGCAAGCACTGGGCTGATAGTCATACAAGAGCACTGCATGGACTTTAATCATCAGTGAGTTGATTGCATATCTTACTGATTACATCTACAATCAACTGAGGAGACTGCTATCAGCAATGAGTGAGGTATCATCCAATCAGATGAAGATCTCAAAAGGAGAAATGATTTCAGCCTTCAGAGAGAGAATCCCCATCTCTACCTTAGATAGCCAGCATCTCCTGGGAATTCAACAAGGACCTTCATCTGAGTCCCTGGCTTGCAAGCTGCCCTACAGAATTTGGACTTGTGCATCCCCATGGTTGCATGAGACGATTTTGTAAAAATCACATACTATTTACAGATATCTCCTGTCAATTCTGTTTCCCTAGAGAACTCTGACTAATACAATGACCCAGCCCTTTTCCATATCTATGTCTTAGCCTTTTTGGGTGAGCTAGGTAGTGTACTTTACTGATAGTACATGACAAGGTAGGGCCCCCTGAGCCCTTCCCCTTCTTCAGGGGGTTGGGGATGGAAGCTGTGGAGATGGGTGACTCTCAGTGCTGGGGAATCGAGCTGGGCCTAGGACTCCCTAGAAGCTGACTACCTCTCTCTTCTTCTCATGCTGTTGCTGGGCCTTGTGGTCTAGGGGGCTCTTCCTCCTTCGATGACATGTGGGCTATGAGATCCCCCACCCTGTTCCTATAGCCAAATTTATTGTCATACCAGGAAATGAGCTTGACAAAGTGGTCGTTGAGGGCAATGCCAGCCACAGCATCAAAAGTGGAGGAGTGGGTATCACTGTTAAAGTCACAGGGGGCAACCTGGTCCTCGGTGTAGCCCGGGATGCCCTTCAGGGAGCCATCATCTTCTTGATGTCATCATGGTTGGCTGCTTTTTCCAGGCAGCAGCAGGTCAGATGCATGAAGAACACATTGGGGGTGGGGATGTGGAAGGCCATGCCAATGAGCTTCCCATTCAGCTCCAAGACGACCTTGTCCACCACTTTGGCAGCATCAGTAGATGCAGGGATGATGTTCTCGGCAGCCCCAGGGCCTTCACGCCACATTTTCCCAGAGGGGCCATCCTCAGTCTTCTGGGTGGCAATGATTGCATGGAAAGTGGTCATGAGTCCCTCCACAATGCTGAAGTTGTCATGGATGACCTTGGCCAGGGGGGCCAGGCAGTTGGCGGTACAGGAAGCACTGCTGATGATTTTTAGGGAGTTGTCATCCTTCTCAGGGTTCATGCCAATCACAAACATGGGGACATCATCAAAGGGGCAGAGATGATGACTCTCTTGGTGTCACCCTTCAAGTGAGCCCCAGCCTTTTCCAGGGTTTTCCCCTTGCTGTTTTCAGAAAACATGATTGAGGGTCTCTTTCCTCATTCATTACATGGAGAGTAATTTGATGGCCTGACCACCTATAAAATTCTCTCAGCCACTTAAAGAGGTGGGCTCACAATTTCTATTTTATAGATGAGGAAATTGAGGTTCAGAGAAATTCATTCATGTCCACATGGGTTCCATGAACTGAAGAATCTTGTATAACCTATTTGTGTTTCATTTATACTGTTAAAATAGATGTACTAAATTCATGATAAAATTAGAATATTTTTAGATATATTATAAAATATGATACAGCTTGTCTGGAAGAGAGAGTGCAAATAATAGACTTTAATTTTAAATAATCGAGTGTCACATTCAGAATGGAACCTAAAGTTTATGCTGGCTAGCAGCTACCCCATTACATCCATTCCCTCTACATGATCTCTTCCAAAACATCATACAGTTTTTGACAGAGGATGTCACATCCCTTGGCAGGAAAGCCACTATTTTGGAAAGCAAGTTTACTTCATTATTTCATTTTTGAAGAGTTCTGAATATTACAGAGTTTATAGTTTGACGTTTCAAAGATTCAAGTACCATTTATATATAATAACATACATAGATTTAAGTCTACAGTGTAATAGGGTTTGGCAAATGCATAAACCTATAAAACCCACACCCCTCTCAAGATTTAGAATATTTCCATCACCCCAGAAACTTCCCTTATCAATTGCCAACC
>PVKH010013327.1:0-16901 GCA_004027955.1 Chaetophractus vellerosus | reverse complement strand
CCTAAAAATATATATAGATTTATAAAAAAATTAAATAAAAAAAAAGAAACCAAAGAAAAAAAAATAAAAGACAGAGATTAGAGAAGCAGATTTGAGAAGCAGTTCTGGTGTTGGAGAGGAGTGCTCCAGGAGAAGACAAGTGAGCCGTTCTCCCGACAGTCTACAGCTGGCCTTGTGGAGAGATGCAAAACTGTAGAAAGCCTCATGGTCTACAGCTGAACTTGTGGAGGAAACAGAAGCTAAGCCTGGAGACAAATGCAGCCCCCGGAACAGAGGAACCCAGAAGCCTGAACTCTGGAGACACCGGCAGCTTTCTTGCTCCAACAAGTGGACTTTGGTGAGGGAAGAAATTTATGCTTTGTGGCCTGGTAACTGTAAGCTTCTACCCCAAATAAATACCCTTTATAAAGGCTGACCCATTATTGGTATATTTCAAAAGGCGCCTCTTAGGCTGACTAATACAGTCTTCTTACTGCCTGTTGGATTTATTCCATAATAAATTGCATTCTCAGCATAGCAATGGTTTTAATTTCCTTGATTCATGTGGCCTTTGCCATTTTTGGTGAATCAAAGCCATTAAAGATGCCTCAGGTTTTCTGGCAAGGCAAGCTTTCTCTTTCCCCTTGTGCAGACATAGAAATCAAATTTTGAACATTTTCATATTAAAATAACCTGATACTTGAAAAGTTAAAGTCTGCCTCTTGTCTTAAGGTCATTTGTCTCCTAAGAAGACCAGAATAATTATATGTGAAGTTAAAATTCCTTTTGCCAGGAAGCAGATGTGGCTCAAGCGATTGGGTTTCCACCTACCACATGGGAGGTCCTGGGTTCAGTTCCTGGTGCCTCCTAGAGAAGGCAAGCTGGCGTGTTGGGCAGGCACAGAGAGATGATACAACAAGATGATGTAACAAAAAGACACAAAGAGGAAAGACAATGAGAGACACAACAAACCACGGAGCTGAGGTGGCTCAGGTGATTGAGCATCTCTTTTCCACATGGGCTGCCCAGGGTTCAGTTCCCGTGTGTCTCCTAAAGAGAAGAACAGCAGACACAGAGAGCACACAGCAACTGGACACAGAGAGCAGAGTGACTTCAAGCAACGAGGGGTGGGGATAAAAAAATAAGTCTTTTAAAAAAGGGGGGGGGAGGAGATAAATAAAATAAATCTTTAAAAAAATCCCTTTACCTTAAAGAGCACTACAGGCACAATGACATATTGTTTTTTGCAACTTTAGTACTCTTGATTTCAGGTTGTGTTTTTCTTTTTCTCAACATGGCTTAGCTTTCTGTTATGTATTCTTTGTGAAGGTATTTTTAAAAGCACAGATTTTAGTCAGATTTTATTTGAATCTTGTCTTGGCACTTACTTGCCAAATTAGCTTTCAGATTATTTAGTTTCTCTTAACATCAGCAGTATAAATAAATATATAGATTATAATACTCATCTTGAAGAATTGTTAGGATTCAAGTGAATATATACACAATGCCTAGCACGTTGGCTGGTTCATGTATAAATCAACTATATTATACTTGTTATGAATATTGCCTGGGCTATTCAATGAGTCCTGAATGAAATTTTTATATCGCTTTCTGTGATTGTGACATCCCCATACCTACTTGATTCTATTATAAATGGGGACTGCTTAGATTTTAATTTTAGTTTATATGAAAAGGCTTGGTTTTGAAATTTCACTAAAGTTCAGTGTATATAAATCTTCCAGTGTACTACCTATAATAATATCGTTTTAAATTTAAAAATAAAATTAGGAATTTAAGATCTAAACATGTCTCATATCATGTACTGTAATTAATTTTACATCTATCATTAATCATCATCAGCTCTACAATTTCTAAAGAAGATTCTGGAGTTACTATCACCAACACAATTCTAGAGAAGCCTCATTATCCTTATCTTTCTCCTGTGTTTTGTATTAAAGAAGTCTGATTCCTCTAGGTTACATTTACCAAGCTCCCCTGCAGAGGGATACTTGATGTGTACAACTAATGTGTATCACTGGTAGAATACTGGAGGGTGGGTTAGTAGAATAGCCAGAATATATTTTCTTACTCCTATACCTTGGATAGGATCTCCAAGCAGCAGTAAAATATCCTCTACACTCCAGCTCCACAAATAAGCATACCACAACTTCATATTCTAGCAGGTGAATCCATCTCTGGAGATCTGGTGATATCATCTCCTTGCTTTGTCCCTCCAACCTGACTCCTAGTTAGTTCTCATATTCTTCCATAATGTGTAAAAAAAATCCTCCTATCAAATCCCTTCTGCTTTGAAACTCAGACAGGTTGCTACAATCAATTATTTGATGTGACTTTGAAAATCTAATCAATGTCTCTGTAATTGTTTCATCATCTGTAAAATGAGGATATTTGCAGACTCCCAATATTATTAGGAAAATTTTGTAATACTGTAAAACACCTCGAATAGTCTCTATAACATAATAAATATCCAGCAAATATTTGCTATTATTGTTGATGAATTTGAACTAATGAACTAAACCCACATAAACTTTCCATATCTCAATTGAACTAATATTGATTTTAAAGAAATTTAGATGAATTTTGATGCAGGCATGTGAACAATGCAAGAAATGATTATGTAATAATTAAATATTATAACTGAACACCAACATATAAATGCATACGCAATTGTAATTGCAAATATAATATTTTAGGTTTAGCAACTCCTGCACCCCAGGAGTGAGTTTGGAAGGAAAATAGAATGTGGCAGACATGTAGTTACAAAAGATCAGAGTGAGTTTGATAATGTTTAGATTATATTAATTATTTCCTCCCTTCAAATATGGAATCTTAAAATCCTATGAGGGTTGGGGATGCTACTTTACTTTTTGTGTTTCTTGTCATTCATTGCACGGTGTTCTACACATAGCAGGAATTCAATACACATCTATTGAATTTTCTAAGTGAAATCATAGTAATAGCTAAATATAAAAAAGAGTGTAGAAGATAATATGTATTTGGGAGAGAGGAAGAGAATATAAGAATAACTTCTGGCTACATATTGAGGTAAAATAAACCACAGATTATTCATTAACCAGAATTTAGTATTTTCCTAAAAATTTGTTTTGATTCTTTCATTTTTCCTTGTGGTTTTACCAACAAAAAGTGTTGAATTATGCTTCAACTAGATGCTGGCTTTTGATAGGTCACATTTTACACCATAGGAGTAAAGAATGTAATAAACCCCCAAGTAATAACCTTAACATGGCAAAGAGAGGACCTAAAATCTTCAGTGATGAATTCTTCAATTAAGATATTTTTCTGTGATTCACTGAACTAAGACAAAACATTTAAAATAGTGGTAACTCTGTGAAAATATTTATATTATATAGATAAATTCAATATTGCTGATATAGATATGACAATGTTGGATTCAGTTTATGAAGACTAGTTGAAGGGCACAGAAGTTTGCCTTCTTGATTTTTTGTTGTGCTATCTGTAACTCAGGTGTTTTAAAAGCTGCAACATTAATTGGATATATTGTGAATTCACAGGTGTCATACACATAGGCTTTGATATAATTGTGCCACCCAGACTTACAGTAGGATTATCTTATAGAATTATTTGTTCCCATCCTGGATTTTTAGTACACATTTTCAATAAGGTCAAGATAGTGATTGACTTCGAATGTGAGCCATTTAATTCTCACATTCCATAATCTACAATGCAAGACATGTGTTGTATGTGTATATATGAGTTTTGGTGGTGGAGAGGGTCTCAGAAAAGTTATCACTTCCACTGAAAAATAATTAAAATTCTTGTTCTCTTGTGGAGATACAAGAGTATATGTGGTACCAGCATCATATCCATGTGGTATGGCAAGTTGGAAAACATAAGTAGATTTTCTGGAGGCAAACAGGATCATACCATTAAAACGTTCATATTTGTCAATAAAAATGTGTGTTATAATTGTTAATACAGGTTTGAGAAAATATAGTTATTTGCATCATATTGAAGAATGATGATAGTCAGGATATTTTTTCATGTTTACATATATTTTGATGAAAAGTCTGCTGTAATTCTTTTCTTTGTTCCTTTCTATGTATTGAGTCTTTTTTCTTTGGCTGCTTTCAAGATTTTATCTTTTATGTTTTTGTTCAGCAATTTGAATAAAATATGACCACATTTATTCATTTTTTTGCTCAGCTTTTTCCAATCTTCTTGATTCCTTGGCTTCATGCCTGATATTAGTTATGGAAAAGTCTTTGCTGTTATTTTTCCAAATATTTCTCTTCTCTGTTTTCCCTTTTTTCTTGTGGGATTCCAGTAACATGTAAATATCCAACCATTTAATATTATCCTACGATCTCAGATGCTCTTTTTTCAAAAATTACACTTCATTTGCTCTTTTTGTTCCAGTGTAGGAAATCACTTTCAACCTATAATCATTTTCACTGTTTTTTTTTTGTTTGTTTGTCTTGTTACTGAGTTTTTCACTGTAATAATTGGATTGGATTATTCTGCTCTTGTTATTTGATGATTTTTAGCCTGGAGAAGGGAGCCAGTGGAGAGAACATTCTCTGTTGTTCTTTGCAGCTCCCAGGGATTTCATACTCACTCAACACTGCACTCTCATTCTCCTCAAATTCATTGACCTGACTAGATGAACTTCTTAATAGTGTTCACTTGCATCCACACTAGAAAAGCCAGTGTTTGTGTCCTCCTTATAGGTTCTTGTCTCCATAGATTTGGGTTAGTTGGTTGACCTGTGACCTGAGCTCTATGATTTTTGTTCAAGAAAACCCATGAAATTGTGATTTGACTGGAATGTTTTTGTGTTTTTCTTAAAGTTATATTCTAATGCTTTTTTTCCAGTTTTGTATGTCTACTCAGCAGAAGTCAGAAGTCTAGATATAGTTTTTAATGTGGGCAATTATGTTTAAATGTTGAAGAAATTAACTCTAGCTCTGTGTTCCAAATTAGAAATTTTGTTCAAATTTGAATTGAAAACATCAAATAGCTATCCATCAATGACAGTCATTAAATAAATTGTAGGACTAATATTAGTGCTACTTCAAGATAAAGAATCCAAAACATTACTTAATTGAAAGATAATGGATTAATTTTCTCAGGATTCTCTATTAAATAAAATTCTTGTGAAGAATCAGCATGTACCAATTATAGACTAAAATAGGTTAAGTGTTTTGATAACTTAATTATATGGAAACTAAAACAGTGATAACCATGTTATGCTTTCTGTCATTACTTGTAAATATGTTTTAATAAATAAAATATTTAATTTTTCTATAGCTATTAGACTCATTATGTAAATATAAATTTTGCAGCTAAATGAAATCTTGTCATTGGTTATTTTAAAAATCCTATTCTTGAAAGAATGAAGAAAATTACTTTTTAAAAAATTCATTTAGGTGTTCAACATGTACTGAGCAAATATTTACTGAAATACAACTAAAGCAAATACTTTTTAGGTGGAGAGATTTAAAGTAGTGAGCAAAAAATATACAAAATCTAAACTGTCATGTAGCTTATCATTTTGTAGTAGAAAGAGAGATGTCAGATTAGATAAATATTAGGAAGACTATTACTAACTTGGAAAGTGCTGAGTGAAGAAAAACAGAATTTAAAAATGGTGGGAAAACTATTTGGCACTCTGGCTGGTTTCTCTCCCACCCATTCCCCAGCTCAATTCAGAGCACTGTGTTCATAGTACAGGTTCCCTGATCTCAGTTCCAGAGTAACTGTTATGCACATACTAGGATAGATGTATTCTGTTTGGTGGCAGCTTGAATGGCTGAACCAGGACACTTGTTCCAGATTCACCATCTCAGATCTTGCCCAGCATGTAGATGGATATGGTTGACATGGAAGCTAATGCACTATAAGAAAACAATCAAATCACTGAGCCTGGGGCAGGATTACAGGTATTAAGACATACAATATAGTACCTGAGACTGGGAGGAAAGACTATTTCCTAGGAAAAGCAGAACATTTGGATCCAAGTAAATAGTGGAATAATAAAGGCTTCAAGTGCATGATTGTGTAAGAGGCATGCTCGGGAAATCCCAGGAAGACCATACACTTTTGCATCAGACTTTATCCCGACTCATTGTTAGGTAGGTTAAGCTTTGAGGGAGAGCACTTGCACAGGACAATATGCAAAGACTGGGAAATCTGTCTTCTTTCTTGTTTTTCTTTCCTTTTTTCATTTTTTGTAAGCTCCTTGTACTAAAGGAAATGTCATTTATAATAGTAGCTTGAAGCAATTTTAAGGAACAGACATTTCAGTGACTAAATTCCAGAGATACATCAAATATTAAATTGGCAAACATGCAAAACATTTTACAAGGCATGCAAAGGAACAGAATACTATGGTTTATGCAAAGAAGCAAGTGAAAAAAAACATTAGAAGCCATTAATGAGGAAGACAAGATATTGGACATACCAGATAAAGACTTTCTAAAACTGGTCTTTAATATGTTCAAAGAACTAAAGTAAAACATGGATAAAGAATTAAAGGAAATCAACAATATGATAGATGACTAAAAAGAGAGTTTCAATACAAAACTAGAAATCATAATAAGGAATCAAACAGAATATTGGAGCTGAAAATGAGAGTAACTGAAACTTAAAATCCTTACAGGATTTCAATAGCAGATCAGAATTGGCAGAACAAAAGAGTTAATGAATTGAAGAGATGATTGAAAATACTCAGCCTGAGGAGAAGAAAGGAAAAAGAATGAAGAAAAGTGATCAGAGAGTAGGAGTCCTGTGTGACACCATTGAGTGCACCAGTATACACACTATGGGAGTCCAGAAGGAAAATAAATGGAGAAGATGAAGAAAGAATATTCAAAGAAATAATGGATAAAAACTTCCTAAATTTAATGGAAGCCATCAATATATACATGCAAGAAGCTCAACAAACCACAAACAGGATAAACTTAAAGACACCCAAACTGAGACATATTAAATCACATTGTCAAATGCCAAAGATATAAAAACACACAAGAGAGAAGCTAAAAATCAAGGAGCTATAAAACAAGGGAGCCTCAGTAAGATTAAATCCCACATTTTCACCTGAAAACACAGAGGCAGGAAAGTATTGGGTTTTTTTCTATAAAAAGATAAATAAAATTGACAAATCTTTAGCTAGATTGACAAAGAAGAAAGAGATAGGCACAGATAAAATAATCAAAAATGATAGGGGGCATTACTATAAAATTTACGGAAATGTAAAGGGTTATAAAAGGATACAAGATGTA
The DNA here is from genome assembly GCA_004027955.1 of Chaetophractus vellerosus. Lineage (NCBI taxonomy): Eukaryota > Metazoa > Chordata > Mammalia > Cingulata > Chlamyphoridae > Chaetophractus > Chaetophractus vellerosus. Next base: position 9,639 of record PVKH010013327.1, on the reverse strand, counting down.
CATCAACAAAATAGACAAATTAGGAAAGAATAGTCTCTTCAACAATCAACAAATGGTACTGGGAAAACCAGATCTCCATTGAAAAAAAAAAGGAAAGAAAGAGAACTCCTACCTCAAACCCTATTAAAAAAATTCAACTCAAAATTGTTCAAACACCTAAATATAGGAGCTAAACCTACTGTATTTCTAGGAGAAATTGTATAGAGGCATCTTCACGATCTTGTGTTAGGCAATGGTTTCTTAAACTTTCTACCCAAAGTACAATATTACTGTTAACTATTGTCTGTAAGTTACATTAGTTGTAATTTTCCCATGTATCACCATATTCTTAACACTTTGGAAAAGAAGAACATTCTTATAATTATACTATTAATCACAATCTTCATCCACCACTGAAATCACCATAATACAGTCCCTAGATTTTTCTCTAGATTCCTTTTAATTGACATTTGTGTCCACAGACTACCGCTTTCAAGCAAATCACATTTATAAATCAGCAGTGTTAGTTATACTCACTATAATATGTTACCATCAACTCTATTCATTTCCAAAATTCAGCATACGGTAGGCATCAGCTCCTATTCTCAAACCACATTCTATCTCTTAGTAACTTATACTTTAGAGTTTACCACCATGAGTCTCCTCATCGTATTTAATTCATATGAGTGAGATTATACAGTATTTGTCCTTTTATATCTGGCTTATTTCACTCAACATAATATCCTCAAGGTTCACGCATGTTGTCATATGCATCTGATTTCATTTCTTCCTACAGCTGAATATTATTCCATTATATGTATATACCACATTTTGTTTATCCATTCTTCAGTTGATGGACACAGGCCGTTTCCATATTTTAACAATTGCAAATAATGCTGCTATGGATATCCATATGCAAATGTCAGTTCACATCCTTGCTTTCAGTTCTTCTGAATATATTCTTAGTAACGGGATTTCTGGATCACATGACAATTCTATACTCAGCTTCTTGGTGCAGGTCTCAGTTTGAGTTGATGGAAAATTTTTGACAGTGAATGGTGGTGATGGTGAATAGAATTGTGAACATGATGAATGATATTTTATTCTATGGTTTGAGTTGTTGAGGTGAGAAATTTTTTATTGTATATATCTTACCATAATTAAAAAAACAACAACAAAGGCTAAAGTGACAATGACCATTAAATTCAATACATGATCCTAGACTGGATCTAATAATGGAGGAGAAAATGACGATGAGACATTATCAGAACTATTGACAAAAGTGAAATATAGACTATATGTTTTACATCAATGTTAAATATCTTGAATTTGATAATTGTACTTCATATGAGTATGTGCATGAATATCCTTGTTTTAAGGAAGTATACACAGAAGTATTAGGTGTTCAAGAAGCATAATGTATGTAACCTGCTATTAAATGTTTAGAAATTATGTTTATAGATAGATGATAGATTTATAGATGATAGTTGTTGATAGAGATAGATGACAGGTAGGTAGGTAGATAGATAGATAGATAGATAGAGAGAGAGATAGAAAGAATAGCATATCAAATATCACAAAATTTTAAAATTTGATAACTCCTGGTATCTCAGTAAGGTGTTTTGTGGATTCTCTGTACTTTTCATATTACAATTATTACAAATTAAAATATTTTGTAAAAATAAACAAGAAAGAGCTAATTAAGAAACAAATCATTGAAGGATGTTTTTATTGTACTCCATGCTACTGATAATAAGGAACTGATGAGGCCATAGCCAAGGGGAGACAGGTTTAGAAAGCCCAAGGCCTACATGAATCTACAGACCTTAGATATATTTTAGACTAGATTTTGAGGGAAAGTGAAGAACAAAAGATAATGCTTATGTTTCTATCTCAGGAACTGAAGAGTGAAATAAATTGAAAGTCTCAACTTGACTAATTTTTTCATCCTTTCATACACTGTCTTAATCTCTGGGTTTGGGTTCCCCAACTGTTTTCACTCCTATTACTTCCAACTATAAATATCCCTTGAGCCAATCATATTACCTAACAAAATTAATGTAGAAATCTAGTGAAATAGAATATATGTATAAAGTGCTGGGGGATGTTTTTGTAGTGGTAGAAAGAAAATAAAACATAATTCATTAACAATGGAATGTTTATTACATTTTTGTGGAACAATATAATCAGCAGTGTACCAGGTATTGGGGGCTTACTGGAAATTAAGATGAAGATTGGCTTGGCTGAGCTGGTTTGGGCCTCCACTGATATGCAGGTGAAGACTGCCTCTGCTCCATTTGGTCTCTCATCTGCCAAGAGGATAGTCTGATCTATTTATTTGGAGATTTCAGTGGTTTAAGAAAGCTAGCAGAAATGTGCAAGGACTCTTGAGTCTGAGGGAATGAAGTAACACAACATCATTTGTGCCTCATTCTATTTACTAAAGCAGGTCACCAGGACAGCAGAGATTTACCTCTTAAAGAAAGGAGCTGCAAAATCACTCTGCAAGGGGCATGGGTATAATGAAGCATGAATAATTTTGGCCACTTTTCCAATATACTATAAGTGGCTGTACATGTATGCAGAGAAATTATCAGCAACTCACCCTGGCAACTTGCTATTACACTGAGATTTCCTTAAAGAACCAAGAGCTTTTTTAATCTAAATCATTTTCATATCAGAAATGGTTTATTGCTTGAAGCTTCAAATTGCTTACATATAATTTTACTATTTTTTTTCTTCTATCTCTTTGACATCCTTAACAACTTGGACCCTTGGGCCTTATCGACTTTGGATGTTATGAACCTGCAATAAAGAGTGTTCATTACTATCCTAATACCACAGTTAATTGAATTTCAGTACTAGTCAACTTCAACCAAGGTCGTCTTAAGTCAGCTTCTATTTGACAGGAATCTATTAGTATTGGGAAACACCAAGCAGCTAATAGCTATATTTTAACAAGTTGGTTATATTCATTTTTTTCTCTCCTTACATCTTAATAAATGGAAGCACATATCAAACCTTACAGTTATGAATTAAAATGTCTTTCCTAGTAAATGACTTATTGATGTGAAATGATTAACCTTTCATTAAAACGATATAAAATTCTTCCCTCCATATATCTATGTTTATTACTCCAACCCCAAAGGAAAATATATCAACTATAGGGCAGCTTGTTTTTTTTTTTTTAACACTTTTGTAACTAATAGACTCATAAAATCTGGAATTTTCTAATTTCTCCTCCACACTATCTACTTTATGATAGTAGGGAATGGGTTCCACAAATAACACACTCTTTTCTGAAGTGCGTCCTCTTACCTGACTTCAAGATTGTTATATGAAATTAATTAGGTGTTGTTCCATCATTTTCACATAACAACTGAAAAGGAAAGTGTTAATAAATCTTATTTTGTCAGAATATTGTACCTTTAAATTCAATGCAACACATATCTTTATATTCCTCATCAGATCAACTCTGTGACACAGTTGACACATATTGTATAACACACATTGTTTCTGTGTTGTCTTCTTAGGACACAGTAGCCTGCACATAAATCTAATGTCACAATTTCTATAACTTAGAAAATTTATCTGTCTCAATCCAGTGGACCCTTTCAAAACATCTGTCCCATTGATTCTGCAGATTTGCAGGTGTCGTGGATGTCTGATCACAACATAACTGTCAGCAAACATAGAGACATCACCTTTAACCTTGTCTTCTGCTTTGATTCTGCTACTCTTTGATAGAATTCACTTTCCCAGGCCTCTAAAGGTCAGCCAAATCTTGAGCTGTTATATCAGTGGGCTAAAGATGCACAGAGCTGCCTGCCAATCCTGCTATGCTGTTACTATATCTAGTACCAGTACAGTGATGGTGATGTCTGACAATATCTACCAAAGTATTATTAGGACAATTTCAGGCTCTTCTGAAGTTGTTTCACTGATATAGAGAGAATCTCCTTCTCTGTGTCACAATCTGTTACATTAGTGAAAAAAAAAAAAAAAGATATCTTTTGTTCACCAGTCCTCAGGGAGTTTTCAAATAAAATCAGCTCTTTTATAAAACAAACAAACAAAAAAGAAAATCTTATCTCTGCTTTCCCAGCCCCAAAGCCCATTCTTAGTAAGAATAAGGTTGGGCCTGGGAACAAACTGAGCTTGAGACATTCTGTTGTACTCAAAATCTGATGACTGAAGATCACTGTTGCATGAATGAAATTATAGGTGCAACTTTTTCTTTCCAGGGTGTTTGCTAAGCTGCTCAAAGCAAATACCATGAAATGAATTGGCTTTAACAATGGGAATTTATTAGTTTAAAACACTACAGTGTTTATTTTTTTAAGATTTTATTTTTATTTATTATATATCTCCCCCTTGTTGCTTGTTCTTGTTGTGTTCATTGCTTTTGCATTCTTTTGTGTCTGCATGTTTCCCCCTGCTGTGGCATCCCACCAAGTCAGCTCACTGCGCGGTGGCTTGCCTGCTTCACAGCAGCTTGCCCTTGCTCGCGGCAGCTTGCCCTGCCAGCAGCGGCTTGCCCTGTCTGTGGCAGCTTGCCCTGTCCACAGCGGCTTGCCCTGCCCATGGCAACTTGCCTTCTCGAGGCAGTCTGCCTGCTCAAAGAGGCCCCGGGAACTGAACCCGGGGCCTCCAATGTGGTAAACTGGAGCCCTACCAATTGAGCTACAGCTGGTTCCCAAGACTACAGTTTTTAGGGTGTGAAAAATATCCAAATCAAGACCTCATCAGGCTATGTTGTCTTCCTAAAGACTGGGTTCCAGGGATCCTCAATTCTTCTGTCACATGGCAAGGCACATCTGTTGGTCTCTCCCTTCTTTTCTTTCAGCTTCTTGCTTCTGTGGCTTTTTCTCTTTATCTTTCTGTATTCATGCTGTTTATAAAGGACTCCAGTAAGACCCTACCTAGGCCATGCCTTAACTGAAATAACCTCATCAAAAAGTCCTACTTACAATAGGTTTATACACACAGGAATGAATTAGCTTTAAGAATATGATTTTCTAAGGTACATACAGTTTCAAACCACAGCACTAGGTGATTTACTAGACTTTGCTAGTTATAAAATCTAAATGACTCAACACAATTCATCCAAACCTTGGGAATACATTAAGTTTTTACTTAGTAATGAAAACTCTTTTAAATATTATAGCAACTATTGAGGAAAAACTCCTTTAATAGTGCTACAGCCTGAAAAAAAAAAGACAGGAGAAAGAAGCTTGAAATGAACATTGTATCAGTAAAAGTAACTAAAAGTCTCAAAAGAGTGGTGAAAATAAAATATCAGAAAGAAAACCCAAAGGTCAAAATGGGTGAAATAAGAACTGTCTTTAAAGTAATAACATTGAGTGTTGATGTACTAAATTTTCCAATCAAATGACATGGACTGACAGAATGGATAAGAAAATATGAGCCTCCTATATCCTGTTTACAAGAGACTCACCTTAGACCCAAGGATACCAATAGATTGGAAGCAAAAGGCTGGGAAAGATATTCCACACATGCAGTAACCAAAACAACAACAACAACAACAACAACAACAACAACAAAACTGGATTAGCTATACTTATATTAGAAGAAATAGACTTTAAAAGCATAACTGTTATTAGAGACAAGAAAGGACATTAGATATTAATAAAAAGTCCAATTCATCAGGAAGAAATAACAATCTTAAATATATATGTACCTAACCATGATGCCCCAAATAACATGAGGCAAATACTGGAAAACTGAGGGAAGAAATAGATATGTCTAGAATAATATTTGTAGACTTCAATACACTACTGTCAGCATTGAATAGAACATCTGGGCAGAGGATTAATAAAGAAGCAGTGTATTAGTCAGCCAAAGGGGTGCCTTTGCAAATATATCAATAATTGGTTGGTCTTACTGAAAGGGTTACCAGGCCACAAAGCATAAGTTTCTTCCCTCGCCAAAGTCCATGTGTTGGAGCAAGACAGTTGCTGATGTCTGCCAGGGCTCAGGCCTTTTGGGTTCCTCTCTTCCTGGGGCTGTGTTTCTCTACCAGCTTAGCACTTCCTCCACAAGGTCAACTGTATACTATCAGGCAAACGGCTCATTTCTCTTCTCCTGGGGCATCCTCTCCAACATCAGAACTGCTTCTCAAAAATCTGCTTCTCAAATCTACTCCCTCTGCCTTTTACCTTGCCTTTTATACTTGAGACCACACCCACTGAGGGGCATGGTGCCCTACTGATGTGGCCCAGTCAATGCCCTAATCATAACCTAATCACACCCAGATTAACAGATCAGTTTACAAGCATGATTCAATTTATATTTTTGGAATTCATAATTACATAAAACTGCCAAACCATTACAAGTAGTGAGATTGAATAATAAGATAAACAACTGAAACCTAATAGGCAAAAACAGAATGCTGGACCTCAGAACAGCAAGATACACATTTTTCTCAAGTCCTCAAGGACCTTTTTCCAGGATAGACCATATGTGAGGTCACAAAACAGATCTCAATAAATTGAACAACATCGAAATCATACAAAGCACTTTCTCTGATCATAATGGATTAAAGTTGGAAATCACTTAAGAAGCAGAAAAAGGGAAAATTCACAAATATATGGAGATTAAACAACACACTCTTAAATAAACAATGGGTCAAAGAAGAAATTATGAGAGAAATCAATGAATATCTCAAGGCAAATGAAAATGAGAACACAACATATCAGAGTCTATGGGATGCAGTGAAGGCAGTGCTGAGGGAAATTTATAGCCCTCAATGCTTACATCATGAAAGAAGGGCTAAAATCAATGACCTAACTGCACAGATGGAGGAACTAGAAAAAGAACAACAAACTAGTCCCCAAAGGAAGTAGAAGGAATGAAATAACAAAGATCAGAGCAGAAATAAATGAAATTGAGAACAAAAAAAACAACAACCACAAAACAATAGAGATAATTAACAAAACTGAAAATTGGTTCTTCAAGGAGATTAATGAAATTAACAAACCTTTACTTAGAATGACACAGATCGAAGAAGAGAAGATACAAATAAATAAAATTTTAAAATGAAAATGGAGACATTACTACTGACCCCACAGAAATAAAAGATATCATAAAAGTATACTATGAACAACTGTATGCCAACAAAGTAGAGAGTGTAAACAAAATGGAAAAATTCCTAGGAATTTAGGAGCAACCTTCCCTTACCCTAGTAGCAATAGAAGACCTCAACAAAACAATCACAAGTAAAGAGACTGATACAGTCATCAAACAACTACCCAAAATGAAAAGCCCAGGACCAGATCATTTCACAGGTGAGTTCTGCCAAGCATTCAAAGAAATGTATTACCAATCTTGCTGAGTGCCTTTAAAAAAATTAAACAGGAAGGAACACTACCAAACTCACTCTATGAAGCCAATATCATCCTAATACCAAAGCCAGATAAAGAGTCACAAAAAAAGAAAATTACAGACCCATTTCCTTAATGAATACAGTTGCAAAAACCCTCAACAAAATACTTGTTAATCAAATTGAACAGCACATTGAAGGAAATATTCAACATATCAAGTGGGTTTTATATCAGGCATGCTAGGGTGGTTCAACACAAGAAAATCAATTAGCTTAATACACCACATTATTAAATCAAAGAAGAAAAATCACATGATCCTATTGATTGGCACAGAAAAGGCATTTTGAAAAAATACAGCATCCTTTCTTGATAAAAACTCTACAAAAGATAGGAATTGAAATAAACTTTCTCAACATGATAAAGGCCATATATGAAAAACCCATAGTTAATATTCTGCTCAATGGTGAAATATTGAAAGCTTTCCTGTTGAGATCAGGAAAAAGACAAGGATGCCCACTGTCACCACTGTTGTTCAATATAGTGCTAGAGTTTCTAGCTAGAGCAATCAGGTGAGAAAAAGAAATAAAAGGCATCCAAATCAGAAAAGGAGAAGTAAAATTTTTGCTACTCGAAATTATAATAATGACTAAATGAATCAAATATTTAGGAATAGACTTAACCAATGATGTAAAACAATTGTATTCAGAAAACTATAATGCACTGCTAAAAGAAGTAAACAAAGACCTAAATAATTGGAAGAACATTCCATGGTCATGGATCAGAAGACTAAACATCACTAAGATGTCAAGTCTACCCAATTGATGCACAGATTCAATGTAGTCCCATCAAAAATTCCTCCAGCATTTTTTGAACAAATGGAAACCACAATTATCAAATTTATTTGGAAGGATAAGGGGACTTGAATAGCCAGAAACAACTTAAAATGGAAAAGCCAAGTTGGAGGACTTTCACTTCAGACTTTAAATCATATTAGCCAGCTACAGTGGTTAAAACAGTGTGTTACTTCCACAAAGATAGACACATAGACCAATGGAACTGAATTGGTGGTTCAGAAACAGACCTTCATATTTATGGTAAAGTGATTTTAGACAAGGCACACCCAACTAGGCCAGAATAGTCTGTTAAGCTAATATTGCTAGGAGAACTGGATATCCATGTCCCAAAGAAAGAAAGAGAATCCCTTTCTCACACCTTATACAAAAATAACTCTAAATGGATCAAAGACCTAAATATAAAAGTGACAACCATAAAACTCCTGTAAGAAAATGTAGGGAAACTTCCTTAAGATCTTGTGGTAGGTGGTAGTTTCTTAATCCTTACACCCAAAACACTAGCAACAAAAGAAAAAAAATAGATAAATGAAGAAAGATAGAGGACCCTATCTCACATCTTATACAAAAATTAGCTCAAAATGGATCAAAGACCTAAATATAAAAGATAGAACCATAAAGCTCCTAGAAGAAAATGTTGGAAAACATTCTTCAAGGCCTGGCAGTAGGTAGTGCATTCTTAAACCTTACAGCAAACGCACAAGCAATGAAAGAAAACATGGATACATGAGACCTCCTCAAATTTAAACACTTTTTGTGATCCAAAGGATTTCATCAAGATGAAAAGGCAGCCCACTCAATGGGAGAAAATATTTGGAAACCACATTTCTGATAAGGATTTAATTTCCATTCTATATAAAGAGGTCATACAACTCAACAATAAAAGAGCAAGCAATCCAATTGTAAAATGGGCAAAAGACTTATTTCTCCAAAGAGGAAATACAAATGACCAAAAACTACATGAAAAAAAATGTTCAATATCACTAGCTATTTGGGAAATGCAAATCAAAATGACAATTAGATATCATCTGACACCACAAAGAATGGCCATTATTAAAAAACAAAACAAAACAGAAAACATTAAGTGCTGGAGAGGATTTGGAGATATAGGAATACTCATTCACTGTTGGTGAGATTGTAAAATGGTGTAGCCTCTGTAGAAGACAATTTGGCAGTTCCTCAGGAAGCTAAATGTAGAACTGCCATATGATCCAGGAATTCCTCTACTAGGAATATATCCAGAAGAACTGAGAGCAGTAATGCAAACAGATATTTGCACACTGATGTTCATATCAGCATTATTCACAATTGCAAAAAGATAGAAACAACCCAGTGTCCATCAACCAATGAACAGATAAACAAAATGTGGTATATACATATGATGGAATACTATGCTGCAGTAAGAAAAAATGAAATTATGACACATTTGATAACATGGATGAGTCTTGAAGACATTATGCTGAATG
>PVKH010013326.1:0-16880 GCA_004027955.1 Chaetophractus vellerosus | reverse complement strand
CCCCCCCCCCCCCCGGGAAATGGGATCCCTCCCCAGCTTTATGTTTCTGTTGGTATGTCTTAACACTTTTTGTGTTTGTTCAGTGTCAGTGCATATTTTGATACCTCCAGATGGTAATAGTAAATTCATAAATGAAAATTCTTAAAAGAGCTCTATTCAAATAGCCAAAAATTAAGTAAGTGCTTATATTGATAAATAAGTATGGAAATCTTTAAAATGATGAAAATTGTCAGTTTTGACTAATGAAATTACTACAAACCTCTTTGTAAAAAAAAATTGTTTTTGCCTAAATGGAAACAAATAGTTTATTTTTCTTCACAGAATGGAATGAGGGGTGTGAAAATTAAATGGGTATAGAAAGAAGGAAAAGGTTTGTGGAAGTGCTGACTAAGTTTGTTTAAGGAAGTGTGTTTTGTCCTAAAATAAAATGGCCAGTTTTCATAAAAGTGAAATGGAAGTATATATGACAAAACTTGTAGAAGATATTGTAGAAGGTAGCAATAAGTAAGGGAATGTGTTCTGTGAAGGTGGAATTTGTCTTAAAATGAAGTAACTATAGTCTATGTGGTTATGGATAGTTATAAGAAGTTTGTAGAAGCATTGTTTAAACTGAAATATTTAAATGGCTAATTCTAGGGAGTCATTGTTAAACAGAAACTGAATTGATGCTAATAACAAAAGGTAGCTTCATAACACGAAAACCTGTCAGAGACCACCTCAGTCTGCATATTCAAGTGGTGGTAAGGAAAGATAATCTTGATTCCATTGGGAATCTTTAGTTTTCATAAAATAATGAAAAAAATAGTTTTTCCTGTACTGCAAAAGTAAAATATCTGTTAATGTCTTCATGGTAAAGGAGCAGAAATAACAAGCAAAGTACTGAAAAGTTAAGTTCATTTGATATGTTAATTACACATTGCATTGGAAGTATTAAAAAAATGTATAAAAATCCAAAGAGATAGACTTTAGCATTGTCAAACTCTCTTGTACTAGGCCTTCAATATACTGCATTTTGCCTCTCCATTTGAGGTATTGGCTAGGTTGGTGTAGCAGTTTAATATTGATGAATTCCAAAAAGAAATATTGGATTATGTTTGTAAATTGGTCTTTTCCTCTGGGCGTATTAGAGTGTATTGGATTCAGAGGTTTTACTTTTACTTAAATAAATTATGATTAAGGCTTTGATTGGGCCACATCAGTAGGGCATCGAGTCCCTACCCCTTGGTGGGTGGTGACTCACAGATAAAAGACATGGCAAAGGATGGAGTTGAAGTTTTTTGATGCTGGAGTTTTTGAGCTGGAGCCCTGGGAAGTAAGCACAAAGAGGAGCTTGGTTATGAGGAAGGAGAGAAGGCCCCGGGAAAAGAGACAAGCTGGTCGCCTGACAGTTCACAGCTGGCCTTGTGGAGAGAGGCAAAGCCTAGAGAACCTCATAGTCTACAGCTGGCCGTGTGGAGGAAACAGTTGCTGAGCCCGGAGAGAAACGGAGCCCCAGGAAGAGAGGAACCCAAGAAACCTGAACCCTGGCAAACGTTGGCAGGCATCTTGCTGCAACACATGGCAATAGACTTTGGTGAAGGAAGAAACTTATGCTTTATGGCCCAGTGTATTAGTCATAGTTCTTTAGGGAAACAGAATCAATAGGAGATTTCTGTCAATAATGAGATTTTATATGAGTGTCTCACATGACAGTGAGGATGCACAAGTCCAGGTTCTGCAGGCAGGCTGCAAACCATGGCCTTGGATGAAAATCCAATGAAGGTCCTTGATGAGTTTCCGGGAGATGTTGGCTGTCCAAAGATGAGCTGGGAAATTCTCTCTGAATGCTGAAATCATGTCCCCTTTTAAGGCATTCAACTGATTGGTAAAGCATCACTCATTGCTGACAGCAATCTCCCTGATTGATATAAGTGTAATCAGCCATCTATGCTGTAAACTCAATGGTGACTAGAGTCCATAAATGTCCTTGTATTAAAATTAGTCCAGTTCTTGCTTGACCAAACACCTGGACACAATTACCTGGCTGAGTTGATACATTAGCCTAACTATCATACCTGGTAACTGTAAGCTTCCACCCCAAATAAATACCCTTTATAAAAGCCAACGGATTTCTGGTATTTTGCATCAACACCTCTTTGGCTGACTAATACAGCTGGTCACTGATCCCCAAAACAATAAAGGTGTCTACTACATCTCTGGTTGTGCTCCTGAAGTGGATGGAGACTACATTGCAGTTTTGGACTCTTGCAGCAGCCAGCGATGGCTCAAAATGACCAGGTGTACAATGGATATTGCCTCCAGACTGGCACTGCTTCATGGTGCCAAAGGGTACTATGCACCAGCCCGGTGGAATACTGGAGCCTACCTTCCTAGCTTCTCTCTAGGGTCAACAGCACTGCAGCACGCTGGCTGTGTGAAGGACATACCAAGTGGAGCAATGATTACCAGAGTGATGTAAGTAGAACTTAAATAAAATTGGCATTATGGCCTGCTCCCATGGAGAGATAACGTATGATATTGTAAACCAGGAGCTTAGATCTATTAATGCAGCTCAAAGAAAGACTTATGCATTTATTAGTGCATTGATTAGTATTAAGTACTGTACCTATATCTCTCCTCTTCTAGATATATACCTGATGATTATGGTGATATCTTTTCTCTTTTAGATCATACGCAGAGGGTCAGTGAACATGTTAAAAGGTCCTGGTAAACTTCATTTCCTAAGTAGTTAATGAAGGGCATACTTACTACAGGTCTCCCTCCTAGCCCTTATTCCAAAACCTGTCCCACTCATATCCTGGGGAGGACTGGAAAACCCACATGCCACCCTACCAGGGCTAAGCATTTTCCCACCAAGAAGGAAATGGCAAACACTTCGGCTTAACCCCTTCAAGATAGTCTATGGGTAACCTCTCCTCACCCAGGACCTGGCAACCAGGTTCTGATCAAAACTTGGCAAAACAAAAAACAAAAAATAACAAAAAAACAAGCTTCACTCTCAGAGTCAAAATAGAAGGAACCTCACTCTGTAGTTCTGATCACTCCCACAGCTATTAAAGTTAAAAGGATTGCCAGCTGGGTGCACTTATCCCGAGTGAAGCCAGCTGCCCAAGGAAGTGCCAGCTCACCAGGAGCACCTGACGAGATGTATGAGTGCCAGTCATTGGATGGCCTGAAATACCTCTTCATGAAACAAAGCTAAGTAGTGTCTGGTTAAAGCCAGCTGTTCCCTCTAACTCTAACCCAAACGCCTATTGCTAGGGGGAGGGCAAACCAGACACTCCTTAAGAAGCCTTGTCTGCTTTTATTTCCTGTAATTTCTCCTCATGTAAATAACTCTGAAATAGTCCTAAACAGCATTCAAAACCTGCAAAATAAAGTCCACCAACTTCGGGAAAATGCAGCCTTTATAGGCACCTGGACTTTTCTACTCTTATGGTCCAGTATCCTTTCAGTGAAACCCTATATCCTCAAAATTCTAATTATGTTTATTTCTCCCGGAATCATTGTCTTCTTAGCTATACAAGGATTTCATCCAGTTTCACCCACTGTGATAGAATAGCAAGAGGGTTTTACATCTTGTTAGGTAGGGGCCTACTACCCCTAACCAGCAGGAAGGAGTTACAGAAGAAAGACCATCACCCTTCAGTGCCCCTTTAAGAATAAAGGCATAAACTCTCTGAGGGGGAAGTTGAGGCAGGCTAGATTAGGAATCAATAGATGGATCTGGAACCTGGCAGAAAAACCACCAACATTAAACACGTGGCCATGGGTACCCCACAAGATGACTGCTGGAGGAAGCTTGAGAACCCCCATTTGGGCCACAATTTCCTCTGCAAGCCAGGAGAAGCCCCGGATATTCTCCAGGGGTCTTATCATTGGGCCCTTCTGGGGGATTGATGGGTGGGGTAATCAATCAAATGGCAAATACCTGGGACTCCTCCCCGACATTAGCAAAGGGGTGGAATAATCAATGGTTTAAAAAGCAGGAGCAAAATCCAAATGACCCCTGTTCTTACCTTTTTCCCCTGCCTGGAACAGCATGCAAGTAAACCTGGACATTTGTACTCTGTAATGGGGAATTGTAGTCTGTAAATCAGCCCTCTTTGCCTCCTTTCAGCCCCTTCCCTCTCTACCTGCGACCCATAATCTGTCATTTTCTCCCATTTCTCTTCTCTGTGCATTCCTAGGAGAGGAATGCTGTTTTTATGTTAACAGGTCAGAAAAATTCAGAACATAATCCAAGAAGTGAAGCAAAATGCTGAAAAGTGGAAGTGGGAAGACAATTCCAACTCTTTTCCCCAGTGAAGGATTCTACCTATCCTCCTACTTATAACTCTCCTGATAATGATCCTGCTCCTTCTCCTCTTCGCCCCATCTCCCATCAAAGAAAAAGGGGTGAATGAGGGAGTGGGCTGGTGACCGAGCTGTGACCCCTGGGCAGAGGGAGGAAGAGCCAACCAATAGGATAAGAGATTTTCAAGCCCTTGCCCCAATTAATAATCAGCCAATCCAATGCCTCCCAGTTAGCATACCCTATTAACATAAAATGCTAATCTAGCTTCAATAATCAGCCAATCCAGCGTGTCCCAGTTAGCATCTCCAACTGACATAAAATGCTAATCTAGCTTCCAAACCCTAGCCAATTCTCCCTCACAGAACCCAATGACAAACCAATTAGAGCAACGCAACTTAAGGCTCCACCCCCAGGGTGGCTGCACAGAGAACCTATATCTAGCGCAGCCGCAAAGCCCTGGGTGCGCTTCCATCTTCGCCCTGGTCACCTGAGCTGTGACACTGAGCTGTGGCCAGGCTTGAGCTGCAACACTGAAGGTGCTTCCATCTTGCCCCAGCCACCTGAGCTGTAACACTGAGCTGTGGGGCACGCTTCCATCCTGGCCCCGGCCAGCTAACACTCAAGCTGCAACACTGAGCTGTAATTAAATAAATGTCTGGTTGCTGCAATGAGGTCATATTTCTTCATTCTGAAGTCCATCTGAACCAAGGAACAAAAGCAGTGATAAAATTTGGCGATAACAATAACCACCACCAACAAATAGTTCCCAGTCCCTCCCACAAGTCTGGATGACACCTGCAGCATTTTCTATGGATTTACAATGTTTAGCTCCATCTTGATGTACAGGGTTAAGGGTGACAGTAGGTCACAAGTTTGTGGCATGGGGAGCAGTTGCCTGCCTTTTCCCATCCCAGCCCAAATGGCACATTTTCTGCTGTGAGACAAGTAAGAAAGGTGATCATAAAGTTTTGCCTTTCTATTTGCTCACTGTTCCAAAGGGTAGAACCTTCCCATGTGTCTGCTTTATATTTAAAAATGTAGGTCATTTAAGTGAGAGGATTTGTAGTTAATAAGAGGTAAGGGAAAAGTTGAACACTGAAAGCCCTTAGGGATAAAGATTGGCAGGCAAGACTGCAGAATCAGGCAATTGGCAGCAGTAATAAAAAAAATTGTAAGCAATCTTGAATCTTGGTGGGTTGGTTAAATCAGAAGGGTCATCAATATTTAGACAGATTAGGTAGGTCAAGACAATGACCAAAAAAAATGTGGGACGCTCATCCTGAGGCACAGATTGTGATGTAGATACTCCTAATATTCTTGTCAAAAGAAACCAGTATGGTTAACCAAGAGAAAGAGTTATATAAAGGTGGAAATGAAACCAAGACACAAGGATGAAAACCAATAAGGTTTTCAGGAGACCAGATGCAGCCAGAGTATCAGAGAAAAGGGGAGCTTTAACAGTGCTACAAAACATTACTCAAGAAAGAAATTTCTTGTACTCTTCCACCTTTCTCCTCACAACCTATTGAAAGAAACTTGTTTATGAAATGGAGATATCAGGTTCTCTATAAACTCTCATCATTTATTGTGGAATATTTTAAAGAAAAATACGTTTTAAAATTTAAATAATATGCAGACATTTTATTTCATCTGTAAAAATTCAAAATGTTGCAGAGAAATGAAGACTATTTTGAACATTATTATACCCCACAAATTAGCAATCATTTCTTAAATATCCATCCAGTGTCCAAATTTCCCTGATTATCTCATAAATGTCTGTATACAGTTGGTATTTTTTGAACAAAGTCCACTTTGTTTGGTATGTCTTCCTACTTTCATTCATCCTGTTGAGTATTTATTGAGCTCTTTTTTTGATGATAGCTTCTGGGCTAAGTCCTAAAAATATGCCAACCAACACAGACAATGTGTCTTGCCCTCATGGAAGTTCGTTCTACTGGTGAACACCAACATTAAGAATATAATTGCACTTAATACATAGTTGTTCTGCAAATGATTGCAGAAATCTTACCATTTTGTCTGATTCAATTGTTGACTTAGTTCTTAGTTCTGCCCATTTATTTGAAATTGATGTTTAGTTCTGGCTCACTGTTCTTTTCACCAGACATGTGTTAGCTTGGTTCCCTTTACCAGATTCGAAACAACAATATATTGCTCAGTCTTCTTGTAAAACTTCCTAAATTATTAAATAAACAAATGCAATCATGTTTCTGGGAGCAGAGAATCTCCATTTCATTAATTTACTCATCCATTTACCAAATATCCAATGTACTTGAATATACAAGATGATTTCAGAAAAGCTAGAGCTTTTTTTTGTTTTGTAAGGCAATGGGCATGAGTTAATCAGAGCTAGAAAATACCTATTCTGTGTTTGACTAGCTATTATTGGCTGAAAATTGGATTCAAATATTTGAATGAAAAATTTGGATCAATATATCTGATTTAATAAAAACACTAATAACTTGAGCAGATTGATCATATTTTAATAAAGCAATTTCCTTTAAAAAATATAGTTAGGACTATGGGGTAAAGAAATAAATAGTGGATGTCATCTGCCTGCACTGAAACATGACTTTTTCTTCTATGGTCTTATAAGCAATGTTGTGCATTTATTTTTATTTATCTATTTACTTATTTATCAGTCATTGCCCCCCACCATCCTACCAAAATTCCTTAATTGGCAAATGCATCTTTGACTCACTTGTTCTGTGCAATCAATATGTTACCTTCACTGGCATTGAGTTATTCTACAACATATAGTTTAAAATATCTAAGTGTGTGTGTGTGTGTGTGTGTTTAAGATACCCATTGGGATGATTCTGAAATCTAATTTCTGTTCAAGTGTACATGTTAGATTCAGATAATATCTTTTTGTTTAGTTCTTAGCTTTAATACATTATTTTGGGTGGTGATCAAGGAGAGCATATCATCTCAGTAATATGTATTTTTTTCAATTTTAGAACATTTTTATCACCCCCAAAGGAAATCCCAATCCCATTACTGGTCTTGCCCTGTTTCCCCCTTATCTCCTATACTTCAGGCCTAGACAATCACTAATCTACTTTCTGTGTCTATGTATTTGCCTATTCTGATCATTTTGTATAAATGGAATCATATAATATTGTGGTCATTGTGTCTGGCTTCTTTCATTTAACACAATCTTTTCAACGTTCATCCATGTTGTAGGTTGCAGAAGTACTTTATTCCTTTTTAGTGATGAATAGTATTCCATTGTATGGATATACTACATTTTGTTTATTCATTTATCAATTATTTTCTCCATGTTTTGGCTGTTATGAATAATGCTGCTATGAGCATTCGTGAACAAGTTTTGTGTGGAATATGTTTTCATTTCTCTTGGCTCTATACCTAGGAGTAGAATTGCTGGGTCATATGGTTACTCTATGTTTAACAATTTGTGGAACTTTCAGACTGTTTTCAACATGGCTGTTTTGTTTTACAGTCCTAGCAGAAGCAGATGAAAGTTCCAATATTTCCACCTTCTTGCCAATACTTGTATATATCTTTGGATTTTAAAAAATATCATGACTGAGCCAGTATTTTACCCTTTGTATAAGGATATGAAAAATATGGGAAGCTAAATTGGCTCCCTAGATACTCTAGTCCTTTGCCATCCAAGAATTGCTATTTGGCTTTTACTTACTATGCAAAAATGATTGCACTTCTGACCTAAACTTCAAGCAGTTTATATACATTTTCAATTTTATTTTCATTCTTATGGAATAATTCCATTCATTCACACTTTAATGAGCTGGACACATGTGAAAGCTACTGGCAATTTCTGCTTGTAAAATCAGGATTGTAAAGAGTCTTTGCAAACAGATCAAGATAGGCTTGAGTTCCAGGTTTTCTTTGCCTCATCTTGGGTAGTTGACTTTGAGCAATGTGCATCACATATATGGGCCTCAACTATTCCATCCATAAGATAGGATGTGGATAAAGCCTCAAGTATATGGTTGTAATGAGATTTGAATATACCAAAGAACGTAAATAATGAATATGTTTTCTGGCGATATAGTGAATGTTCAGTAAACAGTAACTGTTCTGTTAGTATTAATACCAGTGCAGATGCTAGCAATAACAGTAATGAAAAAAAGTCTATCATCAGGAAAAGGTCTATATTTCTCAGAGGCACACTACAGGTGTGAAGCAGGAACGTTATTTAAAAGTCTTTTCCTTTGAAAGCCATCATCCCCAAAGAAAACACGAGGAAGATGCTTCCTGCAACGCCTGGAGCAAGCCTTTCTTCTCTTCTGAGTGTTTTAGCAATCCGTAATTTGATAGTAAACAAATCATGTCACATGCTTGTCGTGTACTTTAGATAATTTTTGAAAAGCCACTAGAGGGTGCTACTTTGTTAGGAAAATAAAAGCACCTCCCAACAGTAGCATTCAGTCTGCAGCCGCGACGTCTGTGTTAGGGGCCAGAACTGAGATCTCGGCTGTGAGTACCCAGATACAATTTATGCGTTTATCGTTTATGTTGGAAGTAAATAGCAATAGTTTGGATAAGCCACAAAAGTTGATTTAAATAAAATCCTAGTCTTTTCTTGCAGGAAAGGTTTAAACCAATTCTGTTATGGAAAAGCTGTGAATATATTCTTACCAAATAAAATTGTGAAGCTACATGACTTTCTGATCAGAGAAGAGCTAGCTTTAATATGTGTGCTATGTTTTACCAGGAATATCTGTTGTTTTAAGTTTGGTATTATGATTTTCTTTTGTCTTTGGTAGTTTTTAATTATAGGGGTCGGTGAAAAGGTATATATTCGTGTATTATTTTTGACCTCTGAAAAATAATATTTCAGTGATTACTGGTCACAAATATATTCGGGCACTGAATTGCAGGGAAACTATGTATGTGACCTTCGTCTTTGTTACTCTGGGTTCAAAGTGAATGTTATGTGGGTGAGAAGTTGAATTGTCAGCACCAATTACGAATAGCAGCATTTACTCTACAGTTCATATTCATTGGCAAGTGCATCTTTGTGGAGCCAGTTATCTGAGAATGAAAGACAGTCAGCATGGTTTCAGGCAAAAGATTTCTGCAATTACTATTGTCTTTTCAGCCGACAATGAGGTAATAACAGAGGTGGAGGAAGATTGTCAGTAGTTGGGGGAAAGGCAGAAATAAATGGTGAGACCTAAAGGATCCTATTTCTTCAACAGAAATGAACTGTACCAAAACTGGAGAGATTTTAGTGTATACAAATTTGATAGAGTATTCTGAGGTTTTCTCCCTACTATATATTACTTCTGGAATATGAGAGTGAGGGAAA
The DNA here is from genome assembly GCA_004027955.1 of Chaetophractus vellerosus. NCBI lineage: Eukaryota > Metazoa > Chordata > Mammalia > Cingulata > Chlamyphoridae > Chaetophractus > Chaetophractus vellerosus. The sequence continues at coordinate 7,266 of PVKH010013326.1, read as the reverse complement.
GGATTTTTGATTTGTCTTGTGTTAGTGAAAGCAACAACCTAAAACTTTCTGACAAAATTATCTGGGAGAGCCTAGCTTCTCAAGTCTGCCCAGCTCCCCATAACAAAGGAAACTAATCCACAGGCAGGGTTAGGCTCGATGTTAGACAAGAATATAGTCACAGGGTTGGCTCGTGTGTGTGTGTGTGTGTGTGTGTGTGCATGAGTTCTGCACACTCATGTACACTTGATTGCTAGATGAGAAGGCCATGTCCATCAGAAAGCACCTTCTCATTCTCAGCCTTCCTCTTTTTTAGTGTTAAATCAGCAGCTTTAGCTTGTTTTTATTGTTATCCTTTGGAACAGTTTTTATGACTTAGGTAGTTACTGGTGGTGGTGGGGGGCGGGGTCTAGATCAGGAGGTTCTGATAATTATTCACTGTTGACATGTTTTTCAAATCCATACTCCAAATCCTGAGCAGAGAGTATGATTTGAGATGAGCATGATTTGGGTGGCATTAAAAATATGAAAATATATTTTTTCCATTCATCTTTTTTATTAATATATAGATCATGTCTCGCTCCCTCTCCCTCTTTTTTTATTTACTTAGGTTCACGCGAGGATCAGAATAAAGTAGAATGGGGTTATCACTTTATCCATGTTAGCAGAGTAAAGAAACTATAATATACTCTTTCCTGGTACAGAATGGTTGTCTAATTACTTGATACAGCTGAACAGAAAGGAGATTGGCAGGTCTGGACTCAGTTTTTTCTGAGAAAAGTATCTTTATTTTAATTTTCCATCTATATGAAAGCAGGGATACAGAATATAATATTGAATTGCAAGGAAGGTGGGAGTTTTAACACTGTGGCTTTGGACTTTGGACCTGCCATTGTAAGTGTGGCTAGTGACTTTACCTTGTTTAAACCATGGTCATGACTAAGCTTTAGGGTTTTTTGTTTGTTTTTTGTGTGTGGAAAAACTAGTGTCTATCTAAGGATTGTTGGGAGTGAAAAAGTGGCCCAATAACTACACAGCCCAATAGAACTACCACCACAATCTGTGCCAATATGATAATTAAAGTGGGTTTTACTAGATTAATTGAACATTGCTGGGAAAACATTCTCCTTTATTATGACTTCTCATCTATACATAGATATGTTGAAAGTGACCATATTGAATGTTTCATCCTGTCTTAGTTTGCCAGGGCTGCTATGACAAATACCACTCAGTGGTTGGCTTAAAGAACAGGAATTTATTATCTCCTGGTTTTGGAGGCTAGAGCCCAACATCAAGGTATTGGCAGGACTGGCTTTCTTCTGGAGTGTGTAGTGCTCCAGCTCTCCTCCATCTCATGGTCTTGTGCTTTTCTTGTGTCTGCACAAGGTTTCCACTGACTTCTGGCTTCTACTTTCATGTTCAATTCCCTTTCCTTAAAAAGACGTCAGCCATATTGGATTAAACTCTCCCCTCATTCCATTTGGCCACATCTTTTTTTTTTTTTTTTTAAAGATTTATTTATTTTATTACATATCTCCCCTTCCCCCCTGTTGCGGCGACCCGCCGAGACTTGGTCACTGCGCAGGCGCGGCTTTCCCTGCTTGTGGGCTGCTTCTGCTTTCTATTCACGGCTGGCTCTTGCTTCAGTTCGCGGGTGGCTGGCTGCGCTCCATTCGCGGGCGACCTGCCCTGCCCGTGGCGGCTTTTGCCCTGTCCGTGGCAGCTTTTTGCCCTGCCCACGGCGGCTCTGACCCGCCCATGGCGGCTTGCCATTCTCAAGGCGTTCTGCCCACTAGGAGAGGTCCCTGGGAACCGAACCCGGGGCCCCCCATGTGGTATGCCGGCGCCCTATCCACTGGGCTATCGAGCCGGCCCCTGGCCACATCTTAACTAATAATAATAATGGCATCTTCAAAGGTCTTATTTACAAATGGGTTCATACACAGGAGCATGGGTTAAGGCTTGAACATGTCTTTTGTGGGGGACATGATTCAATCCCCAAAACAGCCTGACAGTAGATCCTAAAGGTATGATAATGAGGGATATAGAAGAAGATAGTTCATCTTCCCATGTGGTCTACAGATTGTCAATAGCCAACAGCTTACAGCTGTGCTTTTGTTTTTGATTTCTTCATAACTTTTATATGAGCCAATTCCTGTCTTAAGGCACATTGTATTCTTGGCTTCTTAAGCTTAAGATGCTCAAACAATTCCATGGGATCCTCTTTACAAACTCAAGATCTCAGTGGATGTGAAATTGGGAGTACTGTATTTGGACTCATTTTTTGCTCAGATTTTCTCATTTGGAAAGTCGAGGGAGTAACGTGTTTCAGAAACTCCCCTTCATATAGTTCTTTGGCTCTCAAACCCAGGATTTAGGCTTTCCTTTATTTCCCCACTGAACTGAATACTATTAGGGAGTCCTCTTCTTTTACCTTGTACATCCTTAAGTAAGCCCAATAAATGACAGCCTTGGTTTCTCTGCCTAAATTAATAACTATACACACACACACACACACACACGCACACACATATACATATATATTATATATATATCTATATATATCTATATATATAAAATTTTATCCCTTATAGGCTTTATCCTATATAGGCATGGGGTAAGATAGATGGAGATCAAAGAGATGAAAGTATCTCTTTTATGAATGATAGAACTAATATTGGATAATGTGGCTTCAGTCAGAGTCTTCAGTCTCAGTCAGAGTGTGGGAATAATAGGCATCCAAATACCAAACCCCAGTCTCAGTCAGAGTGGGTGAATGTCTACCCCTATTAAATTTAAAGCCGTGGTGTGGTATGTGTACTCTTTCAGGGAAGCTGGCTCCTCTGGGATGTGAAGGCAAAAGGGCTAAGCTATGCCTGTCTAGTTCCTCTTCCAAACTCATCAATCAGGTAATTGACTCCAATTTTCTAGAGTGAGAAACCTGGAAAAAAACCATTACAGAACACTGAGGCAATGCAAAGAACCAGCCCTACCCCCACCTTCCCAACAATTCCTTTATTAAGCCTGTTGAAAAGCAAGATGGTGGCTATTGTCTAAAGAGGAGAATATTTGCAGTCTATCAAGACACTCTTGCTCCTACCATATGAGGCAATCGATCTCTGACTTTTGTGGGTCTGCCCTAAACCACTGGTGAAAGAGACATATTTTCCCCCTAGAAGGGTCCCCAAAAGTCATTCTATACCAAAGTTGAAAATTCCCTCCCTCTTCTATTCCCAACCCAAATGATACCCAGCTACATTATACAAGCTCATTAGAGATTTTATAATGATATGAAATGACTACAAGAAGCAATTCCAGTAATAATTTGCCAAAAAACTAGATAGGCTAAATTTAAGAATAAATCTCTGCCCATTACTAGATTGTTCAACAGAAATTCAAGTGCAAAATTTAAATCCCCTTGCATTCTAAAGTCCAAAGGAATTAAAACCCAGAAAAAATTATTTTAATAATTTTTGAATCTTTGTGATTTCAAAAAAATTAAAGAAAAATTATCATCCAATCCAATTTATTATTCTGATCAGCCTCTGTCAGAGTCCTTGATGGCTGAAGAGGAAGATTTTCCTTCAGCAACTGCCACCTGGGCTATTTCTCATGGAATGGGTATATTTCGTTTTTAATTAAAAAGAAGTTTACAGGATTATCACAGCACTGGTTCCACAACCACCAAATTTAGGGGACAAAAGTCAATTCTTACCCCCTAGAGCAGTTTTCCAAGAGAAAACTGTGTTCCCCAAACTCAGCATTTAGTGATGTCAAAGATTAGAGAAGAGAGTGGAATCTATGAGGAGTGTGAACAGTCATGGTTTTAGTCTGATCAAGATACCAATTCATTTATGCCAGTTTTTCACAATCTATGACTTGAGAATTTGAAATCAACTGGGAGAAATCACCCATCAGGATATTACTTTGGGCACTAGAGAATTACACTGGGACTCTTTTCCCAAGAAAGGGGTATTTGAGATGTGCTTGAGAATTTGCAAGTTTCTACATTTTTTTCTGGTGCCTTTTTCTCCCTTTGGGCCTTGTGTTTTGGGCATGCTAATGGGTAGTTAGTGTGCATTCTGACTAGTGATAAGACCTCCACTACTTTTTGTGAGTTGGCATTTTCACTCCTGTCTCATGGTGGCTGATTGTCCTGCTTCGGTTATGAAATTGCATATCCCTAAACATTATTCCTCCTAGAGAAGGTTTCTTTCTACTCTCCCCCAGCAGATTTCTGAACTGAACTGTTGTTGATATTTCTTGAGTCTTGTAGCCTTGGTGGTGGTTGTTAGTGAGAATGGATAGCTCCTTGTTTTTTCAAGAAAATATATCTGGCACTAAAAATTTAAAGCTTCATATGCTTTGTGTTCTCAAAAGCATTCATAGAACTTAAATACCTTCTCATTTTTAAAAATCAGTGCCTACATACCTGGTTGAGAAACATCGTAAAATCAGCAAAATTGTTTTACCTATTGTCCACATACAATAGATTGTCCATGGTCATGCTGTAGGAGCCAACTTCTGAGAGTCCCTGTGGCTCACATGGCTTTGTTTAAGGCCTGGAAAACCCTGCTTATGTGAAAAGAGTCTCTCAATGTATGAAAATAACCACACACCTGTGGACCAGCCACCATGGCCGCAGTTCCTCACCAAAGTAAAAAAAATCCTATAGTGACCTACCCCTTTAAAGTTTCTGCTTAGGCTGCAGTGGTTATTCGCACACCATGCAACTGTGTAAACTAGCTGCGTAGAACAATATAAGCCCTTGCAAAACACCAAGGCCAACAACCCACACAGCCTGACCTCACTGAATGCTTCAAGCTTCACTGTTATTTTTGCTACCCATATTACACTCCATTTCTATTTCTCAATGTTCCTGGCTCAAAAGCACCACATCCTAGCAATCTTTTGAACTGAACTTCCAAACTGTAGACAGGAACAGAGTCTTCTCTCTAAAGCATGGAGCTTGGAGGAACAGAGCTTTCTGTAGGTAGCTGGATCCCAAGAGAAAGGGGTTGGGTAGAAGGATCTGGGCTATTATGTCTAGTAGTTACTTATATCTAGAGCTGGGCAACTCACCGATCAAGTAACTCACTCCATCTTCGAGCACAAGAAGCTGGAGGTGTTTAAGATAATCCTTCCCCACCTACCGTGGAAAGCAGAGGTGTGGAGAAGTTCCACTGCCACTTAACAGGACTTGGGATTTTACCCTGTGACCCTTTTCATAGTCTGTCCTTGACCAGTTCCACTCTCCAGAACAGAAAATCCAAAACAAACCCAGCAAACACAACAGACTAATAAGTTCTAAGAAATGGAGAAATGCAACACTTGCATGGCCCAATGGATGCATCATCATTTTCAGTTCTGCTGCAGAAGGTTTCCCCAGGTGCTTTACATATGTTAGCTGTAACTGATGTGTTCAAACACTCGGTGTAACATATTTCTGGAAATGCTTAGTTAAGTCCCAGTTTCCAAAAGTAGGTTGGAAAGATTTCAAATAACATGGGTGGAAAAATATTTGAATATATAAGAAAATGATTTACAGTGCACATTGATACTGGGAGATGTAATTACATTAAGTTAAATGAGGTAATAGTTGTGAAAGTACTTGGCGGACTTACAAAATACCATATGAAGGTAAAGTTTCAACTGCTATATTCTGTGTAAATGGATTGTGATCTGAAGCCCACAGCACCTATCAGAAGGGTTTTGGTAGGAACTTTAAAATACAGTTCCACTCCACGTTAAAGAAACAGAGACCATGAAGTGGTAAATGATTTCTCTAAGCCTAAGAGTCTACAGTCACCTACTTAACAAATGGCCAAGTGGGACCAGAAGCCAATTTCATTCTCTTGATGATTGGTGCCAGAGCTGGTGGTTGCCAAGATTCACGTGAAATGCAAGCCACTGGGACATGGAACCCAACAAAGATGAAAAACTGACTGAAGAGCAATGGTAACGTCAAGTCAAGATATGAAGGAAACGAGAGATGCTTACTTTGGCACCTAAGAGGAATTAATCTGTTCCCCTTTTTCTTTTCCTATAATGAAGAGAAAAAGTAGGCTTTCTGACAGTGTAGGAAATGGTTTGATCAGTAATAGCTTTTAAAAAAAGATACAATAATATTACAAAAAGTCCCAAACTGTCTCTGTTCTACTTCTATATAAATTTAGTGTACATAAAGATTTTTTCCAGAAGATTAATTAACAACTTGTTTTTTTCCCAATTTTTAAAACGGCTAGTTCAATTTTATATTCTTTTAAACCTTAATGAAGTATCACTTTTCAATTAACATATTTTTATGGCACTTAAAGTATACAGTAAGTTCTGCTGTAGCATTTGTTTTGAAAATGTGAAATTGTTCCAACTCAATTGATCTATTAGGGAACAATTTAAGCATAAAATACATTTTGCTTTTGCTTCTGCACAATTTTGTTTGTGAAAAACTCTAAGTGAACGCAGAATATTGCAGCCCACTAAACCCAGCTGCAAAGGAATTCACAACACACACACACACACCCATGTGCACACACACACATCTACCAGCTACCTCAGTTCATCACGTGTATTATGAGCCATGCCACCGCACCTGGTGTTGAAGTTTCAGACCAATTTCAGAAATCCCTCCTCCCACTACTTCACAATAACACAAGCTGCGACCTTTTCGCAAACTTCAGGTCTTTTTCAGGGAATGTGACATTTTTTTTTGTAGTATTTATGATGAATTTCATAGCCATTTCACATGTAAACCTGTGCTACCATTTTTATTAGGTTTCTATCTTGTTTTTAATGTGTCACATATGAAGTTTTTGAGTGTTGTGCTCTTAACCACATTATCTAGTAAACCCTGTAGGTTTTATGTTGTGATTTTGCATAGCAGGTATACTTTAGGAACACCGATAACTGCATTATAGCAGAATGGAGTGTATTTTGAATTTAGTTTTTCCACTTTTGTTTATATTTTGGAGCAATACTTAATGCAATTCCTTCTTTCTCCACTTCCTTCCACCCCAACTTTTTTGATAGGGCCTGTCAGCTTATTTGCAAGATCCCTGCAAGGTGACTGCTGGCAAGTTTCTGTGGGCAGCAAGGCTGTCTGGATTTGCATGGACTGTCGATAAATTCTTAAAGATATACACCTTAGAAGCTGGGCAGAAACCTGCAGGGATCTAGCTTTAGGCTCAGAGCTATTAATTGACAGCAGTCATGCATTCTTGTTTTACCATGATCTGAATTTGGGATGCTTAATGGACAAAAACTTCTATATGTGATATTTAATAAATA
>PVKH010013325.1:0-16883 GCA_004027955.1 Chaetophractus vellerosus | reverse complement strand
TGCCGACAAGTTCTAGCTTGTGCGTTGAGTACCAAACAGATGACAAATACTGGGACAAAATTTTCGTGTCAAAATGCATCGAGTACCAAATTTGATGAGTTTCAAAGCAGTCGAGCACCAAGGTATGAGTGTATTAAGTTTTCAGAGAACATATTAAATCACTGTAGCTGAATTTGATGCCTAATAGTAATGATTCTTTATGCCCTATGTATAAAATATGACTATTGTTTTGAAGCCAAGAAAAGAAAAAACGTTCATATTCTGGTTAATTTGGCTTCCAGTATGTTTTTTTCTTACTCTTCTTTCCACTTACTAGAGTGACTTGGTTTGGTTTAACATGTTATAGACAATGAGCTGTGAATACATTATTTGTATACAGAATAGTAGTATTAGTTATCAACACATAACTGATGTCTCTTTGACAATCATAATTACCTGATATTCCCAAATTCATATTTTGGAGTATATGCAGGTATATATTTTTAAATATTATAGTCATTCTTATTTACCATGATATTTGAATGCTGTTTTTACCTTGGTCCCATTTAGCATTGTGTTTGGAAAGTATTTTGATGTATTACAGAAGGATAATTACTCAGTTTTCACCAAAATCCTTTATTACGTAAGTGTAGGTCCAGAAGAAAAAGTTGAGTTGAAGTAATTAAATGAGAAAGGGGAATTAAAATACCAGCAGTTTTCCTATCTTTTTGTTCATTTGTTTCATGTTCAATTGTACTAGATGGCTTTTATCTAGCTGAGAGCAGTGGTATATTTTGTTTAAAATCCTTCTTTAATTCTGGTTCTTTCAGTCACTATTTCTGCAACTTTGGGTAAACCCTTTACTCCACAAGGGTTTGGCACTAAATTGATCTCTCTGAGAACTGAACTTCTAGATATATGCTCTACATATTTTTTAGGGGACTACATGTGTGTTTAATAAAGTATTCCTTCTGTGTGCTCTCTGGTTTTTTTTCTTTCTGCTTGCAAGTGAAGAAGTATTTTAGAGAAAGAATTGCTGTCTACTCTCTTCCAGAGCTTCATAACTGGTGCTAAATGAACCAGAGAGGAGAGAGATCTGCTGAATCATGACATTGAACTTGGTGTTCTAAACATAATTTCTGATGAATGGTGTCTCAAGAGACTTCTGTAAAATGACACATTCTGACATCCAGTGACCTCTTAAACTAATATTTCTATTATATAATTCAGTTGCTTCTGTTTCCTGGAAGTAATAACATTAGTTTGTACTGGGCTAGATAATGATTTTGTTAGCAATTTCCTTTGTAGTAAGTGTTTTACAGTAATTTAGTTTGCAGGAAGGATCGTTTGCAGAAATAAAATTGAGAGGAACTTACCTCTGCAGTGTCTTGGGATCAAGACAAAAGGTAGTTATTTATTTCTGGGACAGTATTCCTGAGACTCAGGGTTGTCACATTGAATGTAGGGAAAGCTTGCTGGCAACTACCAAATCTTCTTAAAATATACATATGCACACATATATCTCTCTATATATATCTGTCTATCTTTCCTCAAAATCATCTATCATCATCATGTATTTAACTATTGTGGCAAAGAATAACAAGAATGTAGATTCAGATTCATTGCTGGTTCTATCATTAATGGGCAAGCAGCATTACCAACTTTGGTTACTTTAACAGTAATAATTCTTCACAGGGTATGATGTTAGTATTAGGAGAAATGATAACCAGAAGCATCTACTCCAGTGCCTGGCATACAATGGTGCTTAATAAATGTCAGCAATTTTTCTTTCCTTCTTGGAGCTATAAGATCCTAAAATGACTTCTGAGTTATCAAAGACAATTTAAGTTTTGGACAGTCAACTGTTAAGTGTATTTATTGTATTCTCATTAATTTTGACTCATGTTTTATCTATGAATTCCTTTTATGAAAGAAACTGATTACTCAGAAGATCTAGTTGCTGTTTATACCTATTTATACCTGATAACAGTTTACTGCCGTTAGAATGTGGGGAGAGGAATCTGGTGGGAGTGTGTTGGAAATGGGTAGAGGTGGATGGTTGAACTTTAGTCTTATATTCTTACATAACATACTCACAATCCTTAAAAACAAGAATGTTCTAAGGACAAAGAAATAGCATTTACTTCCTGCCATGGTTTGCTTCTATTCTTCAGTCATGTATAGCTTCCATATACCTTTCCTGCAAACACTCTCCTCTACTTAAGCTGATCTTATTGTTGGTTTACAGGCCATCTCTGCCACTGTCTTTGGTTGTAGAACGTTCTTTTCTCACCACTTAAACCCTACCATATTTGAAGTCCCTGCCTCCTCCATAAGATGCTTTTACTGTGCTTCTGCCCTTGCCTTCTTCCTTTGTCTCATCTTGTTCTCTCTCTTACCTACTTGCCACTTAGCATAGTTGCCTTGAATCATAATATATCTTTTTATGTGTGTTTTAACTCTCCAGCTGGGTTATGTGCAGAGGTAGTTGTTTTTTATTTCTTTACATTTCTAGTGAAGTGCATTAGAGTCCTCCACATGACATATTCGCTGCTGCTGCTGTGCCTGCTCCTGCTAATGTTGATGAAAAGGAATGAAAATCTTCTCCGACATCTATGGTTCTTAGTTTGGTCATTTCTCTGATCACTTTGGGTAAATAAGATACCCCCAGTTTGTCTTATTAGAAGTCAGGTTTGTTCCTTTCTGCTGGATGATTGATTTATTCTCTTTCATACATATATTCATCCATCCACCAGTGCAAATCATTTATTTAATGCCTTCATTTAGGTGGTGCAAAGCAAGTGGTAGGAGCCATAAGAGGTAGACAAATTAATAGGGGATGATTATATTGTAATTATTATTATTGGCTAGTCCCAACTAATTTCAACAGACTGGCAGATAAATTTTTATTATGTTTTTAGGTTAAAATAAACTATTTCATGTTTTATATATATTACTTTTTATGATTCCTTGCTTTAAAAAATAAAATAAAAATCCTCAGTTTCATTTATCTGACAACTGCTGATCCTTGTTACATTAGATAGAAGAATTTCTATACTAATATAAGAATCTCACTGAACCAAGAAAGTACTGCAGAATTTCTTCAGGCAGAATATTCAAACTTAAACAATAACAATGTAGGTTTGTCTTTAAGCAGCTTGATTAAAATTTAAAGATGGAGTTGAAATGAGATTGGAAAAACTAATATTGACTATAGGTAATGCTTACTATCTGATTTGGTAACCCTTCTTGCTTATTTGATCTACCTCATCAAGGCCAGGTTCTGTTGGGCCACTTTGCCTTATCCACTGTAAATGTGCTTGTATTCCGATATTCTAAAAAACATGAGGAAATCTATTTCTGGTAAGAAAGACAATTTAAGAATGTGAACATTTAGATAAAAATTGTTTAATGGAAGGGTCTGATGAGAACTTTAAAATAAGTATGTTTGATTTTTCAAGGAGATAAGTGAATAAATAACTTTTATTGAAAAAGAGGAAGAAATGTAACAAAAGCAGAATCAAATATGAATGCATGGATATGAAAAATAATTGTGGAATTGAAATTGAAATTAATACACTATTACAGACAGGATAAGAGCTAGAAAGTTAGAGAGATTTTGTAAACTGGAAGATAATATTGAGGAATCCCTCCTCAAACCAAAGATAGATAAAAAAATATATTTAAATATGATTGAGACTGAAGAATAAGTTGAGAAGTACTAACATTCTAACATAACCAAAATTATCTAAAACCGTTTAAACATACTATACTCTTTATATACCATTTACTTTAAAAAATAATTTATTTATTATGGTGAAATTATGCAAGTATAAATGAAAACATTATTGACAAAAAATTCAGGCATCAGATAAATATATGGAGAGTTAAAACGTACAAGTATAACTTTATGCTTTTAGCCAATTCTATTTCCCACCCCAGTGGTAGCCATAATCCATTTTGTTGTTTCCTTCTAAATTTTTATTCCTGTGTATTTATATGAAATGACATGTATATGTAGAAATATATGATTTTCTGATTTTTTATACAGATGGGATCAAGCTCTTCATATTACTGCGCAACTTTAAAAAGTTATAAGAAATGTTGGTGAACTTTCTAAGTTATGTTGCTCAAACTCATTCTTTCAGACTGCTGTGTTGTGTTCTTCACTATGTGTATATCCTGGTCTTTTTAATCATTTCCTTATTGATGGACATTTAAGGTCTTTGCAATTTTTGCTGCTATTTGCAGTCAAACAGTAACTATCTTAATTTTTGTCTTTGTAATAATGTATATCTGTCTCTAGAATAGATGGTTAAAAGTGGAAGTACCAGACCAAATTGTATGTAAATTTACATTTTAATAGGTAGTGACAATGTATTCCCACCAATGTTGTATTTTCCCCATACTTTCACTAATACTGGATATTATGAATCTATTTAAAATGTGTAACTTGATGGGAAGAATATCTTGATTTTATTTGCTTTTCTTTCATTACCAGCGATATTGGACATCTTTTCACATTCTTATACATATTTCTCTTTCATCTGTGAATTGCATGTTGATAACTTTTACCTATTTTTACTTTGAGTTCTATATAATAAATGTAAAAATCAAACAAGATCAGTTTTTTCTTTGAACAGTAACATATCAACATGTATGACTTTCAAAAATATAGCATATTTAAGGAAATGACAGCTTCTCAGTTGATTTTTATTGGTTCAGAATATTCAATGAAATTTATGAAGTCTGTAAGGGAAGGACATTATGTAGAAAACGATGTAAAGTTTTAAACTGCCATATCAGAATTTATATATTCAGATTAGTATTATGTTTCATAATACTCAGCTAGAGAGATGCTACTATTGTTCACACCAGTTTTTTGGAGCCCTTCTCATGAAATTAAGAATCTGCAACATATGCTCTCAAAAACCAACTTAATTGAAATACAATTTAACATGATAAAATGCACCCATTTTAACTGTACATTTTAATGCATTTTGTGCAACATGTATGTTTGAAAAGTTTTCATTGTTGGCCCATAAATTATTTTTTGAGGATGGGATTTGGAAAGTTTCCAGAAGTTAGTAGAATTTAAGTCTGGCAAAGTAGAACATCCTGATAACAGATACCGTTTTGTTAAAACACAGTGTGATTATTATGCAATAACATTGATTTTTTAAAATGTTATTTATAAACCAGTCCCAGAAATATATCTATAACGGTATGACATACTATTAAGAATGGTTAACCTCTAAGCCAACAGCATTGAGTTCCCGTTACAGCCATACCAACAAGGTGTGAATCTTCCACAATCATGGAGTATTTTTTGGCCGTAATGACAATGTTGGTAAAGCCCTTTTGCTATAGATCATCATTTGTTTATATACTATAGGTGTCCATAAATGGAAATTAAGGAAAGGGCTAAATTCTGGTATATAGTTCCTGAGGTGACCACTTTGAAGGGGAATATCAATTTTTAAAAATTTAATTTAATAATTAAATGGCACTTGTAGTGTACAATACAATGTTGGAAAGCACATTACAATGTGAATTCATTTAATCTTCATAATACTTTGAACTTCATATATAAGTGGCACATAATTTAATTCTTTAAATATAGTCTATTTTTGTTGTTGTTGTTACATATCCCCCCCTTTCTGCTTGCTCTTGCTGTGTTCATTTTTTTGTGTTCTTCTGTGTTTGCTCTGTCTCCTCCCGGTACGGCGATGCGCTGAGTCAGCTCACTGCGTAGGTGGTTCTGCTTCGTTCGTGGGCGGCTTCTTTTGCTTCTGTTCTCGCGCAGCTTTTGCTTCCATTTATGGGTGGCTCTGCTCCATTGGTGGGCGGCTTGCCCTGCCCGTGGCGGCTTTGCCCTGCCCGTGGCGGCTTTTTGCCCTGCCCACGGTGGCACTGCCCTGCCCACGGTGGCTTGCCATTCTCAAGGTGGGCTTCCCGCCCAGAGAGGTCCCCGGGAACTGAACCCGGGGCCTCCCATGTGGTGAACTGGCGCCCTATCCACTGGGCTACGGCTGGCCCCAATATAGTCTATTTTTAAAATAAAGGACACCATTCATTATTTCATTTCTAATGATGAAGTAACAATATTTCTGTTTTCCAAGCTGCAGTGTATTATAATTGTGGTAGACAGAATAATGGCTCCTCCAAAGATGTCCACTTCCTAATTTCTGGAACCTGTGAATGTGTTATCTTATTTGGCAAATGGAGCTTCCCAGATTTGATTCAGTTAGGGATCTTGAGATGTGAAGATTATCCTGGATTATCCAGGTGTGACCAATGTTATCACAAAGGTCCTTATGAGGGAAAGAGGGAGAAGGGAAGGATCAGTTAGAGAGAGAGGAGATGTGACAGCAGAAGCAGAGGATGAAGTGATGTATGTTGAAGATAGAAGAAGAGCAAAAAGCCAAGGAATGAAGGCAGCCCTCTAGAAGCTGGAAGAGTCAAGAAATAGAGGTTCCCCTAGAGCTTCCAGAAGGAATGCAGCTCTTTGGTCACCTCTATTTTACCTGGTCAGAACCATTTTGAACTTCTGACTCCCCAAACTATAAGATAATAAATGCATATGTCTATGTGAATTCTTTTTTTTTCCTTCTTCTTCTTCTCTTTCTGGTGTCATCTCCCATCCTCCATGGTGGTTTCCCTACTTCATTAATAAGTATTTAAAATTTTTTTTTTAAATTTTAGGAGTTCAACTCTTTATTGAACATTTTACAAAAGAGACCTCTAGTCAAAAAGACCAAAGCCCATGTCATCATCCGATTCTTCTTTCTTTGCTTCCACTTTCTTTTCCTCAGCTGGGGCCACAGTGATGGTGGGGACAGGACCTCCTGCTGGTGCAGCATGTGCTGCTGGGACAGGTCCACCAGCCCCTACATTGCAAACGAGGCTCCCAATGTTGACGTTGGCCAGGGCCTTTGCAAACAAGCCAAGCTAGAAAGGTTCAACATTGACATCAGCTGCTTTAATGAGGGTATTGATGTTTTCCTCCATGACGGTGGCTTTATCGCCGAGTAGACGCCAGCAAGCTCAGAGACTGAGGCCATGTGTGGGCAAGTGCCGGGCTCTGTGTAGTCACCCAATGGAGTGCAGGTCTCATCCCAATGTGGCCTTAACTTCCTTGGAAGGACTGAGCACCTTAGCAGCAGCTGAGAAAAGGCAGTAAGTCTTTTTAAAAGGGTTCCTTTTGGATTAAGGGTAAAACTTCTAGATTTTTTCAGAAGGTAGCATGGTGTAAATACCACTCCCAGCAGGTTTGCAGAGGTATCCCATAATCAAACACATTGATAATGGCTACATAAAAATATATGAACATTTACATTAAGTTGGATAGAGACTATGCATAGTTTCACATCAGCTCAAGTCAGATTTTACCACCAAACTAGATAGGGGAAAACTTAGGTTTTCAGCGCTATTTGGATTTCAGAGCTGCAGATAGAATGAAATGGCTCAAACTGAAAATTAGACCCCTTTTCTTCCATCAGAGAGTTAAAAATTCAAAAGGCAAATTAAGAAACAAGGTATTTTGACCAATTATCTTTTTTTTTAGGATCAGAGAGTTTAGGAGCCAGTTTAACTATAAGAATTAAGATTTATTGGGCACCAGGTCCCCCACCCCCGTTCTTTTAAAGGGTTCCAACATTTCACCACATATATTTCTTTTTATATGGTCTAAACTAAGAATGCCATGTAAATGGGTCACTCTGAAATGCAGCAATTTAATTTTTCTACAATCAAAATAAGACACAAACCAGTATGATTTCACTTCTATTATTTTTGAAGGTTTACAGCAATTAAAGTATTTTTAATTCTATGTATGAAGATTAAAAAAATAATTTTCCCCCATAATATACAAGAGCAACCAATTTTACTGAGCAAATGTAAAAACTGAGATTCTTTTTAAAATTAGTCCCAAGTGGCATTTAGGAATTTAATTATAGGCTGCTGCACTGACATCATGACAAACCAAAGTGTAGGGCTAGGTCTAGTTTTATTTCAGTTTTCTTTTCACTATCAATGCTCATGGATTAAGTTCTGTAAATGTTTCAATTGTAAGACAGGGATCTTTTCGGATTCCACCATGGGTATGCTCCTTGGGTTGTATGCTAGAGGGTGAGGCATAGTTTGCCAGACCCATGTCAAATACCTGGAAGTCATCAAGGTGAAAAAAATGCATTGTCTTCTCCTTGATATTCCATTTCCTGGAAATCTACTTGGTACTGGAAGATACCTCCAATTCCACCAAATCCTTTCACAAATTGGAATTCTTCTTTGTGACTTATCTCTGACAATTTCCAGTGTGGCTCCAAATTTTTTATAGTTGTTAGCACACCATTCCAGCAGGGGCATGCTATAATCAGCTCATGTCCTGCCCCTTGTCTGTGAAATGAGATTTATCCTTCTCTTGTTCTGGAGTTAAAGAGTTTTCTCCTCTTCTGTGCCTTGGCAGTGAAGAACAAATCTCATTGTATCCAGATTTCCACAGACTATTAGAATCTCTACACCTCCCATTTCCCCAAACTCCAAAATAGCATTTGCCCACATCTTGGCTGATTTCATTAAAATATTGCCCTATTAATTTCTTCTCTTAAATACTTTTCATGTTGGAGAGAACTTCAGTAGATAACTCAGTAGCTTGGTGAATCCATTTTCACTGCCATAGGAGATATCAACTAATTTTAACACTTTTGATTACAACCTCTGACCAAATATCAGATTTGACTTAGCTCAGTTTTAAAGTCAGCTGATCCAGCTAAACAAGACCAGCCACATTCACTTTTTCCCCAGGAATAATCAGCTGCACAGCAGTCTCAGCTACTTTTCAAACATAGTTACTTCGTTTTCCCATTCTTAAAAGGGTAAAACACAAGGCAGACTGACCTCCTCTACCATGTTTCTTTGGGAGATCCACAGTGAATTTGTGACAGACTTCTCTTGGAGTGTGCCAAAAAGTGCACCACTGGGGCCGGCTGGATAGCCCAGTGGACAGGGCGCCGGCATACCACATGGGAGGCCCCGGGTTCAGTTCCTGGGGACCTCTCCTAGCGGGCAGACTGCCTTGAGAATGGCAAGCCGCCATGGGCAGGGCAAAAAGCTGCCACGGACAGGGCAAAAGCCACCACGGGCAGGGCAGGTTGCCCGTGAATGGAGCACAGCCAGCCACCCGCGAACTGAGAGCCGGCCGTGAATGGAAGCAGAAGCCGCCCACAAGCGGGGAAAGCCGCGCCTGCGCAGTGACCAGTCTCGGCGCGTTGCCGCAGCGGGGTGGGGGGGGAGATATGTAATAAAATAAACCTTTAAAAAAAAAAAAAAGTGCACCACTACCATCTATTACAATGAAGCCAAACTTGCTATCAATCAAAAGTAGCTCTGTAAGAGCCACTGTAGAATTTGTTGTCACACAAATACAGTGTTATATTAATTGGTTTGAAAGTCTCTAAGTCAAAGTTGACTTTCTTTTCCTTTCCTTCTTCCATTACAGTTGTTCCACAGTAAACAACCAGACCATTTGCAGGTACTTTGTTATAAAGTTTGAGTCCTTGTTGTACAGATGTAATGGCTTCCAGGACTGAAAGGTGGTTTACTCATGACATTTAATGTTAGATGTAGTTCCAAACTTATTTGCTAACATTTTTGTCACTCGTGAAATCTGGTCTTTGGGAAGAACAATCAGTGAAATCATACTTGTGCCATTGCTGCGTACAGTTTCCAAGCTGTTGATGAGTTTCTTGATCTTCCAGATCTCCATGTTCCTGTCTGTAGCACTGGGATTGCATGCTATCTTCTCACCTCCTCTTCCTTTACTCAGTCCTGGGTGGCCGTGGCTCTGAGTAGGATGTCAACTCCTTGATTACATTTACACTGTTGTGTTACTGTCACTAAGATAGCTGATGTTGGCTTATTTGATCTACCACTTATAGAGTGTATTAACAAGGTCAGATTGGTTAACCCTATCTTGAAGCTTTAGGAATAGGCTGTTAGGTATCAACCTATGTAAACATCATGAAAATGGTTCAGGGAGCAGACATGTGAGCCAGAGAGGGAAATCCCATCCTCTGGCCTGTGGGGCATCACTCTAGGAATTAGAGACATGTTTTCTGTATTGTCTTTATATTGTTTTAGGGTGCTGAATTTGTGGTAATTTGTTGCAGCAGCAATAAAAAAAAACTAATAGAATACTCTATAGAGCACAAAGATTTTAGATTCATAAGTTTTATTGAAAACCTTGGACCCTCTAATTTTCCTTTTCTTCATGTACAGAATGGGGATAATACTGTCCATCTCCAGGGGTGTTGTGATGCTTAAATAAGAGGATGTATATTATGTGACTGACATAGGAGATGCACAATAAATATTTTTATCTCTATTATTTTTCAAGAAACACAATAGTGTCTTTCTAAAACATTATTTTATCACTCTACAAAGATTATTTTTAGAAAAATCTTTAAAAACTCAGTAGAAAATTATTCTTGAATTAGTTGATAAAATTAGACTTTGGATGTGAAAATGAGTTAGTGCTAGAGGAAATCTAGTTATATAACACTGTTGTGGAAAAGAAGTTCAAGTGTCCAGTTATAGTATTAATGATCATGGCCTTAAATATTCCTAACTCCTTCACTGGCTAAATGGCTAGTATACACCAATGTAGCAAAACCAGACTATCTTAGAAGATTTAGTCCTAGAGATTTGCTGTTATTTGTCTTCTACTTGCATATGCCATTAGTTGTAGTGTGGTGGGGTCCTTACAGCACCTGTTCATCTCTATTTGGGGTGTTAAGACAACTCCTGGTAGGTAAGCCAATGTCTGTGAATGACTTACTGAATGGTTATCTGTTCTACTCTTAAGGATCCCCAGGACTAGAGATTCCCCCCCTCCCTTCTACAGTAACCTTTTTCAGAGTTTGAGGGCCCTTCTTGTCAAGGATTTCATCTTTTAGGTCTCTCCTTTCCACTTTAAGTTGCTTTTTTCTTGTTCTGTCTATATATAGTATCTATTTATAACCACCTAAAGATAGGTAAGTCAGCCTTCTTCATCATCTTAACAAATAACCTCAGCTCCATGCACTTTTCTGCAAAGGGTCTATTTTCCCATCCTTTAATCAGTTTGTTATCCTTTCCTGCCCAGACGTGAACTTAGATTACTTTAATGAGAGCCAAAACAAAGCCAAGCTTAGAATCTTATGTTTAATGTTCCCTGTTTTGTTGATGTTAAAACAGTCAGGATTTACTTATAATTTGTAATAATGCAGTAGTTTGGTGGAGTTGTATTGATGGGGCCACAGTATATTGTATTTAGTGTATGCCTCCAATGTGTTACTTTTTATTTATTGCTTTTGATTAAACTTCATCCTGTCTTTGAAGGGCCTTTTCTCTAATTTGTCCGAGCCTACACGTTATTGTGAAAATGCCAAAATATATTAGATTGTGTTTTGTTATTGAGAAAACATTATTAAATCGTAGAAATTTGGAATTGGAATAGATCTTAGTGATATTCTAATACAAATGTCTCAGTTTTCAGATTAAAAACAAACTAAACAAACCCTGAGGATCACAAAGAGAGAACTCAAGGATGTAGGTGGAGAACGAGCTGGTCTTCTGTAATGTTTGGTAAAGCACACTGCCTCTCAGGACAACAATACGGTGGACTGGTTCAGTGTAAGGCTCCAGTGTCACTTAGGCTGGAATTAGGACATTACTTAACCTCTTTGCAATTCCATGTCCTCATCTCTAAAATGTAAATAATCATTGTATCTACCTACTTCAGTTGTTGTGGGGATTAATTAAATTATTGTTACTGCATTTAAAACAGTGCCTGGAAGGTAATAAAGCATTCATAAATTATCACTGTTCTCTTGAGGCAAACACATTTATAACCACCTCCTGATGAGTACACACCTTGTCCACATATGTAACTGTGGCAGTCTGTGATAACTTTTGGTGCTTATTTATTCTATCATTAATATTTCATTTAGGGGCCATCGTATGGCTACATTGCACTTGAGGAATTTAAGTCTACTTAGAAGATTGGGCATATATACACTTGGAAAGTTAAACACCTATCAAGCAATATGTTATTCATTATCAAAAGAATGTTTGGAAGGGTGTGCTTATAGTAGGTGATAGGAAAAGAGTATTGTTAATTGGAGCAGTTTGGTCAGTTTATCATTGGGACTTGAAATGTTTCTTGAAACCTTATAATGTTTGGAACTATATACCTAAATTGTATAGCTGTGGTTAAACATAACTATGACACATGATACATAAGAATAGTTTCAATAACTCATGATGTGAAAAAAATTTAAATTTCAATATGGAACTTCCTTCCTTAAATCTTTTTATTTTGGAAAAATTTCAGACTTACAGAAAAGGTGCAGGAATAGTATAAAGAATTCCCATGTACCCTTTATCCAGCTTCCTCAAATACTAACATTTTAAAATTTAACATTTTCTTTTATCTATCTCTGAACAATTATATTTTATATTATTTATATATTATTATATTTTATATATTATAATTATATAATAAAACCTAATTATATTTTAAAGTGATACATTAAATGTATATTTTTCTGACCTTTTGGTGAGTAAATTATACACATGATTGATGTCCCTATTCTTCTAAATTTGTCACTGTGCATTTTCTAAAATAAGATCATTTATAATGATCAAAAACAGGAAATTAAGATTCTTACAAAACTGTTACTTGTTCTACTGACCTTATTTCGATTTTGCCAGTTGTCTTAATAATCTTCTTTATAGAAAAGAAAATCACAGTCCGTGGGTAGCTTTCTATTGTTTTGTCTCTTTAGTCTCCTTTAATCTGGAACAATTCCTGGTTCATTCTTTGTCTTTCATAGCATTGACATTCATGAAGATTGCAGGCCAATTATTTTGTGGACTGTCCCTCACCTTGGATTTGTCTGATGTTGTCTCATGATTAGATTCTGGTTATGAATTATTGGTAGGGATACCACATATGTGATCTTGTATTCTTTTCCATGACTCTTATCAGGAGGAACTTGACGTCAATTCATCCAATTCCTGGTGATGTTAACTTGGGTTACTTGGTTAACGTGGGGTCTATCAGGTTACTCCTTTGTAAAGTTACAGTTTTCCTGTATAATTAATAATAATACTGTGTGACAATGTTAACATCCTGTTATTTCTCACATTTTCATTCACTAGTGTGATCATCCATTGATGATGATTCTTGCCTGAATCAATTATTAAGATGGTTGAGAAACAGTGGTTTTTTAATTTATTATTCCATCTATAATTATTAGTTGTTTTTAAAATCATAAATATGAACTTTCATTTCTCTTTTTTTTTCCTGTTAGTATAGACTCATTGATTCTTATTTTATTCGGTGGATTATAATCCTTTCTTATTAGTAATTTTAATGCTGAAATTGTCCCAGATTTGGCCAGTGGGAGCCCCTTCGAGCTGGATCCCATGTCCCTTTGACACATTCTCATCATTCTTTAAGTATTTCCTTTACTCCTAGCACAAGATATTTCAAGCTCATCTAGTACTTTCTCTGCCCCAACTCTAGAATGAGCCCCTTTACTAAGGGGTCCTAGTACCTCTGGGTGTTAGGTGTGTTCATTTCTACTGGGTTGTCACTTCTAGTCCTTATTGGCAGACAGACCTAATAAATATATTTTACACAAACACACATATGTATAATGTATACACATATATATGTATACATACATACGTATATACATCTATAATCCATGTTTATATCTACTGATATCTATGGCATTTCAGTTTCTTTATTAATACTATGGGTTCAAACTGCTATTTCCATTTCCTATCTGATATGACAAGTTTCAATCTAACCTTACCCCTGTCCATATTGTAACTTTTCTGACAGTGAAAAACCTAGCTATCATCATCCAGAATATGTTTACTTGTTTGTTCAATCCTAAAATACACATAAAATAGTTTCAGAATTGCTAATCGAAGCCTCTATATTGAGTATTTTTTTATATCATCCTGAGGACATATTGTCTAAATACCATGTTCAAAAGTTACTTGGATTAGTTTGTTTTTCTATCATTAGTATGGTTTTGTTATTTATTTGAAATATGATTTGGTTTATTTGTTTCTGTCAGCATTCCACATTAGGATTGTGTGTTTGTGTTTACACATGTGTGTGAGATTCTTGTTGATTTTATTTACTTGTTCTTTTTTATAAATACATGAAAATTAACGTGGTTACAAAAGTCTGAACATAGTTGTGCTACATGTAATTTCCAGTTTAGAGGTTCTCTGTATTTTAGTTATGTTGAGGTCATGAGTTTTGTATAGTATTTTGTGTATGTCTTGTTCTTTATGTTATTTTTTCTCCAGGATATTTTGGGACTTTCAGAGTTATACCTCTGCCACTTCTTCACCTCCCCAGAATCCCCTCTTTTAATGATTCTTGATATCACCCAATGTCCTGTAGCAACTTAAATGTTGCCTAAGTTTGATTATTATCAGATTCAAATCCTGATTGTACATGACTATTCACTAAAGGCTTTCAAAAAGGCGAGAAGATGCTTTAAACAATTAAATTTATACATTGCAGGCTTTATAAAACATATAGTCTAAGCAGGTTAGGAAAAAAAGTGGATTTTGAGGTCTTACCAAGGTCTTACTAATGTAAAAATCAATGGCTTTTTGTCTCTCTGTTATTAATGTTTAGAGTCCCTAACGTATTTTGTGAGGCTAAATAATGAAAAAAATGATCTTCTTTTTAAGGGTGATGCATCATTGACTGCTGTCTTTTTGCCAAAATTGTCTGAGACAACTATGTATGTTTAGTAAGTCCAAGGGCATGTTGAAGTTTCATGTGGAATAGTTACATGGGAATTTGCTGCAGCAATTACTCTGTTGTTTAATGACAAGTAATTATCCACATCACTTCTCAGCTATACATCTTTCTCTTGCCCTTCAGTATTATGAGCATTCCACCCATTGGCATATGCACTTTTATTCTGCATAGTATCCAGTTTTTACCTACTCTAAGACGTAACCTCTGCTTTATATAACTAAATTTGATCCCTACTTCACTGGGGTTTAGAAAATTTAAAACCTTACTTTTTCTAATGGACAAATTTGTTTTATATCCTTCAAACCTTGTAATGTTTTTAGAATCTGTGACCACTGAAATAATTTTGTACCAATAAGAAGTAAGGAGGGACAGTTACTTTTCTATATGGAAAAAAACAAATAATCATGTAAATGTATTTCTAATGATCATTCTGTAGACTCCTATTCATTTCTAGCTCCCATGAATTTTATTGTAACATGTCATAATTGCAGTAATATTGTTTAAATTATGTTTTCTGAATTATATCAATTTTTGAAGGATCTTTAATTTTCCTTTATAACCTGCAGCAGAGTTGAAAAGAACCCCAGCTGTATTGACAATTTTCAAAATAACTTTTAAGAGTTTATAAGAGAGTACTCTGAGAGAGCTGTTCCAATGGTGCTCTTTTTAAAAAATCATATAAGGTCTCTGAATGTGATTGAATCATTGTACTTTCATTAGTTCAATTATGACTGAGAGGTCATGGAGTGTTTTCTGCAGTTACCTTTTATATTCTCCAGCTTAGTGACGGAAAGACTGAGAAATATCAGCTTAGTGATGGAAAGACTGAGAAATATGAGCAGTTCTTGTGTTTCATAATGCTTTATTCCCATATTTATTTCCATATGTTATATAGCTTTGCAGTGGAAAATTGTTCTCCTTTTCACTTACACTGTCACAGCTGATGATGGACTTTCTACTGGGTGGGTGGGAAGGGGAGGGCATCAGGAAGTCCAAAACACTAACAGCCCTGGATTCTCATATGGTTTTCCCATTCTAGCTTAGGTCCATGTGGCAGGTCAGCCATACCCATGCCACAGATGACCACACCTAATCCTGCTTCCACTCTCAACTGTAGGATAAACCTCTTGTCAGAGGAACAAGCTAAAGGTCAAAATCGATTTTAAACATTTTTACCTCAGATTAATTTTTTAAAAGGATTTAGGTTTCAAAACTAAAGTGTTGCTTATTTCATTGCACTGTTTCAATTAATGCCTATGTGATTATTGTAGTTAGAGACAGCTATGCAAATCTTATTTGAGTAGTTCATGGTCCAAGCCAAGATGCCTGGCTTCCTTGTCTTATTACATCCTCAGTACAGTCACCTGCTGCTGAGTAGCCACTGTCCTTCCTAAATGCAGAGAAGTGAAGCCCGTCACCCTTTCAGGAAATTAAGTTACTGAAATATGAAAGGTGGCAAGGAACAGTTCTACTCTGGTGCCTTATGAATAAAACAGATTCTAGTTTAAAAAAAAAAACCTTGCTACCTGAACAGGTTAGCATGTATGTAGTTAAACCCCCATATCCAAACTGAAATCAGCAGCTTTTTGATACATGGAAATTTGGAAAGTTCAGAATTTCCCATATCATTTGCTCCATGTTTTCATGCTTTCATTTTTGACCCAAACAATTGTTTCTTTTGCATTTACTTCAGCTAAACCAGAGAATTTGATGATAACATTTGTTTTCTTATTTTCTCTAAAAGATACTTAGATTATATAAAATGCTACATAAAAAAATATAAGGGATTCCTACATGCCCCTCTCCCCCCACCTCCCAATTTCCCCAAATTAATAACTTCTTTCATTAGTGTGGTACATTCATTGCAATTGATGAACACATTTTGGAGCATTGCCACTAAGCATGGATTCAAGGTTACATTGTAGTTTATACTCTCTCCCATTCAATTCTGTAGGTTTTGGCAGGATATATAATGGCCTGTATCTGTCGTTACAGTGTCATTCAGGACAATTTCAAGTCCCAAAGATGCCCCCATATTACACCTCTTTTTCCCACTCCCTGCCTT
>PVKH010013324.1:0-16894 GCA_004027955.1 Chaetophractus vellerosus | reverse complement strand
GGACGGCAGGCCTGGCGGGCGGGCTGGGCGCGGGAGACGCTGCGCCCCCATGGGCTCGGAGGGAAGGCGGCCTGCTCCCGCCGCGCGGTCATGGGCGTGCCCCGGATCCCGTACAGAGGCGTCGGTCCTGCTTGTTCCTGTCGCTTCGGCTCCAAAATCGGCTTCCCGTAAGAGCTCTTCTAATTGGCACCAACATCTTGGGAGTTTGAACATTTCTCCACGTTTTGCCTGAGACGTGCCTTTTCTAAAAACCCGTTAGTGTGTCGCATTTTTCCTTAAACAGTTAAGCATACATAAAGACCCAGAATTCAGTCCTTCTACGTGTAACGTAAGTTTTTCTGTGAACTTCACTTTGCGCGGGAAGTTTTTATTTTTCCCTTGGAGAATTCTCCAACTAGTATTGTATGTATGCTGTTAACGCCAGTCTCGTGTTTGGGAGGTGAGTTAGATCTAGATTGAAATTTCAGTTTCAACCCTTGTTAGCCAAGTAACCTTGGTTAAATTATCAAACTCTGGGCTTCAGTTTCCTCATGTGTGAGACGGAAACAATAGTATTTGCTTCATGCGGTTGTGAGGCTAAAATGAGATGAATGGTATTAGCAGTGTGTGCTTAAAATTGTTATCTAATAAGGATTCGCGTGTGATACTTGACTAAAACTCCAAAGGTTGGGGTTTTAAGATTTTCACTGATTTAGTGGATCGTTTTTCTTGGAAACAGGACTATTCTGCAGATTCACCTGTAGTATCTGATGTGGGACAGTATACCAGGTATCAGTACTATTACTTAATATTATGAATATAAATACTGTATATTTTACCTGGGGTAGTGCTTGCCCCTTCCATCATAATTATTTCTGCTACCGTGCTCTCCTGGGTATGTATGGCAATACCAGACTGCAACATATGTAGGATTTGGTCTAATGTTTGGACTTTGTAAGCGTTTCTGTTTAATGTTACACCGTGTTCCTAATCGAAGTTAGAAATTGGATTATTGTTTTCAATCCATTTACATATGTTCTTAACTTTTCCTGAGTCCTCAGAGGGTTCTGTTTTAATGTTACTTGTTAAAATAACTGAAGAGAAAAACAAGGGAACAGCAAAAATAGCATAAATGAGAGGCCAAGTTCCATTATTGGCTAAAGTTTTCACACTGTGCCAAAAAATGGACTTTGGGGATAAAAATGTTTAAGGATTAAAGATCCCTTATTTATTGTAAAACATTTTTCATAGTATTCACTATTTTCTGGAATTTAGGAACTCAGAAAAATAACACACCTATGTATGTCTGTGGTGTTTGACCTAAACACCGAAATCAACCTCAGACTTAAGTTCTGTTGTACAATAGTGTGCTATGTAATTTTTCTTACAAGATTTGTTAATATGTTGCTGAAGTGTTAATTTTTAAGAGTGTATTTGCTTTTACTTGAACAGCTTAATGTTACGGGTCTTAACAATACTGAGGATATCCTAAATGTTTTCTCTTAATGAGCATTTCCTCTTAATGAGTATCTACATTAAAATTTTATTTCAGGTCCTTTGGCTTTAGGATGTCCTTAATACCAAAATGTGTTAGGAATATAATGTCCCTTCTTGGGGACATTGAGGATTGGCTGTAGATGTTAAGTGCAAGAGCATGGTTTCCATGGCTAAACATGAGGAAAATGTGCAGTGTCACTTCTGTGTTCCTAAGGGCCAATCATCTGTTTCTTCTATTTGTTATAACAATTGATGACCTAAAAAACTGGGTTATTGGCTGTGCATCCAGTTGACCCTCCAGATTCAGCCAAAGTATTCAGCTAAAATACCTTTATAGTTTTATGGTAGTAGGACCGGCATGGAGTAAGAGCTAAGTTACTGTCTCTACCTTAAGTAGTATGTGTTCCCTTGTTAAGAGAAGAAAACTGTACAGATGCCTGTAATGGTTTAAGTTTTATGTAATTATGAATTCCAAAAATATAAATTGGATTATGCTTGTAAACTCATCTGTTCATCTGGGCATGATTGGTTTATGATTAGGGCGTTGACTGGGCTGCAGTGAGTAGGGCATTGAGCCCCACCCCTCGGTGGGTGTGGTCTCAAGTTTAAAAAGCAAGACAGAGATTTGGAGAAGCAGATTTGAGAAGCAGTTATGATGTTGGAGTGAGCCGATCACCAGATAGTCTACAGCTGGCCTTGTGGAGAGATGCAACGCATAGAGAGCCTCATGATCTACAGCTGAACTTGTGGAGGAAACAGAAGCTAAGCCCGGAGAGAAACGCAGCCCCGGGAACAGAGGAACCCGGAAGCCTGAACACTGGAGACGTCGGCAGCTGTCTTGCTCCAACACGTGGACTTCGGTGAGGGAAGAAATTCATGCTTTGTGGCCTGGTAACTGTAAGCTTCTACCCCAAATAAATACCCTTTATAAAGACTGACCCATTTTTGGTGTATTCCAAAAGGCACCCCTTTGGCTGACTAAAACAATGCCTGTTTTTTTTTTTAATTAGAATATTCAGCATGTACAAACATAAAAATAAGTATGACTTATACAACTATAAAAGGAAAACAAGTACAAAACCAGTAAAATTCTAAATTTTTCAGCATAGCATAGTATTTTGCTGAAACTAAATCTCCTGTATATTGAAAATATGGAATTGATTTTTAAGTGAAGGGCTTTTTGAGTATGGCAAGTTAACAAGCCCAGCTTAGGCTGTGTAATAGCTCAGTTCTCTTACCACTTTTCTCTTCTTGAACTTTTTCAAAATTCTCCTTTTTCAGAGCAGGCTGTGAGATCATTTAACTCTCCAGAGTGACTGATATATCATTTACACTTTAAATTTAGCTCTGTTCTTTTCTCATTTGCACGGACAATTACAATTGTACTGCTAAGTCTCTGTCATAGCAGTCCTTAGAGATGGCAGTTTATATGCTCCAGAATATGCTTACATTTTTCTTTTCAATTATCACTGAAGTTAAAAAAAATTATTTATTTTAATTTTAGCAAAGACCTCCATGAATTTTGCTTTGAATAACACCTAAGCAAAGACAGGCTTGCCCTGTCCTAATGGTGGGTCAGAGGCATGTGGGCGCTTAAAACGGATAATTTTATTCTTGTGAGCATCTTGAGCTCAGGGACCCTTCCTTATTTATCTTTTCTCTCATCACCTAGCATAGTGCCTGACATTATTCAGAAAATGTTGGCTGAATGAGTTTTCCTCAGAACTTTTCTGTTGAAACCATTGCCAAAGGAATATTCCAATACAAATGACAATGCTAGTACTGCGGTTTAAAAAGAGGGATAGACGTGTTAATATAAACCTTTGCTAAGATCCATTTATACACACACACACACACACATTACTAGGTATATATATACTATATGTATATATAAATGAAAACAAAATCTCAATAGCAAGTTCTCTAGAGATTTTATTGTAAGGTTTATCAGATTAGTGAGATGTCTTGGAAGAGGCTAACTAAAGTACAGCTCTCAATTAAAATATTTCTGTCAATTTAAGAGAGATGCTTGATGACTTTATCAGTTGTGGAAGAAGCAGAGAGGAGCTATCCATTGATTAGTAAAGAATGGATACAAATTGCTTTCCTATTTTTCCAGTTTTGTATTTTTGTTTTCATTTGCATTTCATATTGGTATTCTGCACCTGTTTTGATACTGCCTCTGGTAACTAAAAAGCTCAAGAGTGTTTTCCATTCAGAGAGCTAACATGCTATTTGGGCTGTGTCCAACTGTTGATTCTGAGCAGCCTACAGTTGAGCATCAAAAGTTTAAAAAAAGTTTCTTCTACCCACCTTAACATATGTTTGCTGTACAAGCTTGTTAGGTTTGTTGCTATTGTTTGTGCAAGACTTTAATATTTACTGATTTCTAAACCTGAAACTGCAAGTTTCTGCCTTATAACATGAAATATTTTTAATCTAAACTGATGGTGAAATTGTCAAGTTTTAATACGTTTCTTAGCTTTTTTAAACAATTGGAGTACATCGTATTTGTTCATTTGGTAGATCACTTTTTCCCCCCCTCTTAGAGAATTTGTAAGCTTACAAAACAATCATGCATAATGTGCAGAATCCCTGTGCATCATTCCTCCACCAACATTGTTGTGGAACATCTGTTACAGATTATGAAAGAACATCATCAGACTGTTACCACCAACTATGGTCCATAGAGTATACTTGATATATTTTTTCCATACACCCCCTATTATTAACACTATGTATTAGTATTGTACAATTGTTAATAGTTTATGAGAGAACATTCTCATATTTGTACTGTTAACCACAGTCCATCTTACACCACATGGTTCACTGTTATACATTCCCATGCCCTGTACATTCTTAACTAAAGTGTACACTCAGTGGCTCTCACTTTCATCACGGAATTATGCAGTCATCGCCCCAGTAGACCTTTGAACATTTTCCATAGTCCAAAAGAAAATAATCTTATACATCCCGATTATTGACCCTTAACATTGATATAGTACCTTCTTTGACATTGATGCAAGAATATTACAATATTGCTGTTAACTATAGTCCATAAGTTACATTAATTGTACTTTCCCCATGAGTCACTGTATTCTCACCACCTTGTAATAGTGACCTACATTGTTCTAGTTCATAGAAGAACATACTTGTATTTGTATTATTAACCACAATCCTCATCCACGTCCGGTTCACTGTGTTCTTCAGTCCCTACATTATTTCCTAGCTTTCTTTCAATTAACATTTAAATCCCTAGACTACCACTTTCAACCACAATCCCATTTATAAAGCAACCATATTAGTTAATACACATTATAATGTGTTATGATTCACTATAATGTGTTATGATCAACTATTCTTTTAAAGATTTATATATTTATTTCTTCCCACCCCCTCGGTATTTGTATTTGCTGTGTCTGTTGTATGTTCATCGTCTTTTTTTTTTTTTTTTTAAGGAGGCACCAGGAACCAAACCTGGGACCTCCAATGTGGGAGGGAGGCACCTAATCAGTTGAGTCACCTCCACTCCCTGCTTTGTTGTGTCTCATTATGTTTTCTTCCTTGAGTCTCTTGTTGTGTCATCTTGCTGCGTCAGCTCGCCATGCCAGCCCATCACATCATGTCAGCTGACTGTTTTGCTTGTCTTCTCTAGGAGGCACTGGGAACTGAACCCAGGACTTTCCCGTGTGGTAGGCAGGACTTGAGCCACATCCACTTCCCCCTAAAATCTAGGTTTTAACTTCATGTGTTTATTCTTCGTATTTAGTTCATATTAGTGAGACCATACAATATTTGTGCTTTTGTGTCTGGAAATTTCACTCAGCATAATGTCCACAAGGTTAATCCACGTTACCATATGTGGCAGTTTGATATTATTTATGAATTCCAAAAAGATTTTTATTCTGTTCGTAAATTGGTCTGTTCCTCTGTGCATGATAACCCTTTGTATTAGATTCAGCTGAGGTGTTTGATGAAATTATGTTAAAATTAGGGCTTGGATTCAACCAGTCATTATAATGAGTTCCAGCCCCCTTGGTGTGCTGATAAAACACTCTCAAACGGACAGAGAAGAACAACATGGAGAACACAGAGGAAAAGAGATAGCTCATTAGGCATGTCAGAGGCCTGGGGAAGAGATGAGCCTGATAGTCTACAGCTGACCTTGTGAAGAGACCAGAGCAGCTGAGATAGGAAGAAGCTGGGACCATGGGCCTTAAGAGGAAGAAGGAAGACTGAACCTTTGTGGACATCACCTTCCATCTTGTTCCAAACTGTGGCCAATGACTTTGGGTGAGAAAGTACCTCTTATGGTACCCTGAGTTGGACTCTTTAGGGCCTTGTGATGTAAACTTCTACCCCAAATAAATACCCTTTATAAAAGCCAACAGAGTTCTGGTACTTGTATCAGCACCCCTTTGGCTGACTAATATACCATGTGTGTCCAAATTTCATTTCTTACAGCAGCATAGTATTCCATCATATATATATATACCATATTTTGTTTATCCATTCATTTGTTGATGGTCACTTGGGTTGTTTCCATCTTTTGGCAATTGTGAATAATGCCATTATGAACATCTGTGTACAAGTGTCTGTTTGCATCACTGTTTGCAGTTCTTCTGGATATATTCCTAGTAGAGGGATTGCCGGATCATATGACAGTTCTATATTTAGCTTCTGAGGAACTGCCAAACTGTCTTCCACTGAGGCTGCACAATTCTGCATTCCCACCAGCAGTGCAGGAGTGTTCCTATTTTTCTAAATCCTCTCCAGCAGTTGTTTTCTGTTTTTTAAATGATGACCTTTCTTTGAGGTGTGAGGTATCTCATCGTAGTTTTGATTTGCATTTCCCTAATAGCTAGTGATATTGAACATTTTTTCATGTGCTTTTTGGCCATTTGTATTTCCTGTTGGGAGAAATACCTATTTAAGCCTTGCTCGTTTTTTTTGTTTGTTTGCTTTTTAAGATTTATTTTTATTTATTTATTTATATATTTCCCCCCCTTGCTGCTTGTGCTTGTTGTGTTCATTTGCTTTGCGTTTTTCTGTGTCTGCTTATCTCCCCCTGCTGTGGCATCCCGCTGAGTCAGCTCATCGCAGGGTGGCTTGCCTGCTCCAGGAGGTCCTGGGAACCGAACCTGGAGCCTCCCATGTGGTAAACCTGAGCCCTACCAGTTGAGCCACAGCTGGTTCCCCTTGCTCATTTTTTAAATTGGATTGCTTGCTCTTTTATTGTTGAGTTGTACAATCTCTTTATATAGCATGGAAATCAAGCCCTTAGATATGTGGTTTCCAAATATTTTTTCCCATTGAGTGGGTTGCATTTTCACCTTGACAAAATCCTTTGAAACACCAAAGTGTTTAAATTGAAGAGGTCCCATTTATCCATCTTTTTCTTTCATTGCTCTTGCTTTTGGTGTAAGGTTTAAGAAATCCCCACTTACCACCAGGTCTTGAAGATGTTTCCCTACATTTTCTTCTAGGAGTTTTTGGTTATTTGTTTTATTTTTAGGAGGTACTGGGGATTGAACCTGGAACCTCGTACACAGGAAGCAGGTGCTCAACCACTGAGCTACACCAGCTCCCCCTAGGAGTTTTATGGTTCTTGCTTTTATATTTAGGTCTCTGATCCATTATGAGTTAGTTTTGTATAAGGTGTGACGTAGGGGTCCTCCTTTCTTTTGCATAGGGCTAAACAGTTCTTTTAGCACCATTTGTTGCATAGGCTGTTCTGGTCCAGCTGGGTGAGCTTAACAACCTTGTCAAAAAATCACTTGATCATAGATGTGAGGGTCTGTTTCTGCACCATCAGTTCTGTTCCATTGGTCTATATGTCTGTCTTTATGCCAGTACCATGCTATTTTTACCACTGTAGCTAGGTAATATGATTTCAAGTCCGGAAGTGAGAGTCCTCCAACCTCGTTTTTCCTTTCTAAGATGTTTCTGGCTATTCAGGGCCTCTTACCCATCCAAATAAATTTGATAATTGCCTTTTCCATTTCTTTAAAAACTGGTGGTGGAATTTTTATTGGGATTGCATTGAATCTGTACATTAATTTGGGTAGAATTGACATCTTAATGATATTTAGTCTTCCCATCCATGAACATGGAATGTTCTTCCATTTATTTGGGCCTTCTTTGATTTCTTTTAGCAATCATTTGTAGCTTTCTGAATACAAGTATTTTACATCCTTGGTTAAGTTTATTCCTAAATATTTTGATTCTTTTTGTTGATCTTCTGTCTAGTTGTTCTATCTAATGGTAGGATCAAGACCGTCTGTAGTTGCCTGGAGTGACTGATGAAGCTCCACGCCCCTTCCTCTGCCTGGGGTTGCGGATGGAGCCACTGCTGTGGACAGCAAACTAAACTGTGCAAATTAAAACTGACTGCACTGGAGCAGATGTAGCTCAAGTCGTTGAGTGCCTGCTTTCCAAGTACAAGGTCCCAGGTTCGATCCCCAGTACATTCTAAAAGGAAAAAACAAACATATAAATCAAAAAACCAACTCTCATTGGGGAGCAGATGTAGCTCAGTGATTGAGCGCTTGCTTCCCATGTATAAGATCCTGGGTTCAGTCTTTGGTACCTCCTAAAAAAATCTGACTGCACTTGCCCAGGTAGAATGATGAAGCACTGGCCACACTCCTCCCCTTCCAGGGACAGGAATGGATCCCCCGGTATGTCCAGCAGTCTGGTCTGTGTAAGCCAAAAGTGACTACAGTTGCCTAGAGAGGCTAAAGGAGCATTGTCCCTCCTCCTGCTCTGTCGGGGACAGGGGTGGAGTAACAGATGTGTCCAGTAATCTAGTTCATGTGGGCTAAAAGCGGCTGTAGTTGCCTGGGAGGCTGAGGGTGCACTGTCCCTTCTGCCTTGTTAGGGGCAGGGGTGGAGTCACAGATGTGCCCAGTACTCTAATCTTTGTGTGCTGAAAATGCCTTCAGTTACCTGGTGAGGCTGCTGCAGGTCTCCCCAGCTTCCTCCCTGCCAGAGGAGGGGCTGGAGCCTAGGCTAGGGTTGGATTCTGACCTGGGTGGAAAGAAGCCGGTTCCTACTGTTACTGTGATTTTCAATCAGCCCTGCTTCCCCTCATGCTGGGGGCGGAGTTAAAATGGAGGCTACCAGCCTCTTTCCTACTTGGACAGGTTCAAACTTTAGCTGTTCTTAGGGTTGGACTTCAGCCAGCCGAACTTACTTATCAGTAGCTGAAGTCTGTGCCCGACGGTCTCTTCCTCCCTTATTTTTGGGAAATGGAGCTTCCAACTCCAATCAGGGAATAGCTCCCATGGTGGCTTGCACCGCCAGCGGAGGATGGGCAGCAGTTTCCGCAGAGTGGTGTGCTCTACTCATGAATCTTCACTGCAGATGGGCAGTCTCCTCCTCCTGTTCTTCCAAGGATGTTGCAGGATGCTCTCCTGGTCTCCTGGGCCCCCCACATGGGTGCTTTAGATAGCTCTAGGTGATTACTAACTGTTCTGTAAGATGACCTGACTCTTGGAGCCCCTTACTCTACTGCCATTTTGCCCTGTCCCTCTGTAGAACACTTTTATTGAACATCCATTAAAATCTAGGCACTGGGCAAGCAGCAAAAACTTAATAGATTGATGGCAGTAATTTTCCAGAGGGTAATACAATATTGGTACCTTACTGGCAATAGCCAAAGGATTTGTTGGCTTTTATTAATCCTTTCTATTTATTTATCAATCAGTGCATCAGTGAAACATATTGCTGAGCAGAGGAGAATTTGCTTAGAGTGATTAAATTTTTATTGCTGATGTTGCTGTGTAACTCCTTGCAGAAGGTTGAAAAGCAGTTTCAATCATTCAGACTTAATTATCAGTCCATAATTGACCATAAAATGATCCCTGATTATTTGAATGACCTCTGTATGTATGTATTTATAATTTATTTTGATCCTCTGAGTCCCTGGTAATGCTTTCTGTCTTTAAAAAAATAATAAGCATTATTTTTTTGTTTTAATTGATGTTAATACAGTTTTGCTAGCTCTCTTTTGGTTAGCATTTACTTGGTATTTCTTTTTCCATCTGTTTATTTTCAGCTTATCTATGTCCTTATGTTTTTAGGGGTGGGTGGTTTTTGGTTGGTTTGTTTTTGTACTTAGCAAGTAGGTGGCTTTTTAAAAAAAATCTGACAGTCTGCATCAGTCTATTTGTTTATTGTAGTTGACATTGGGATTTGTTTTTCCAGCTTACCTTTTGCCTTTTTTTTTTTTTTTTGGTCTTTTTTATGCCTTTTTTCTTCCTTTCTTGTCCCTCTCCCCATCTCCTTTTTTGATTGAGTTTCATTTTCTTCATGTTGCCCGCACTGTTAGTAGTTTGGAAGTTATATAATTTATTTCTGTTACCTACTTGGTTACTCTTGACATTTTAATGCGTATCCTTAACTACACAAAGTATGAAATTAATATTGTAAACCCTCTTCTAAGCAGTATTGAACCATAGAACCCTTAAACTGCTGAATAGTCTTTTTGTTCTGGCCTTTTTTAAATCACACCTATTAAGCCATTAAAGTTAGAAAATTGACTTGTCAAATTGTATACATATTTACCCATTTCTTCACCTTTTCTTTTTATATCTCAAAGCTTTTGGGGGGGGGGGTTATTTTCCAGAAACGTGCAATCACACCAAATTCTGTGTCCCTTTTGTATTTGTGAACTTGACTAGAGGGATAAATTCCATACTTTACCTGATTTTATCAGTGTCCTGGCAGGAGAACAAAAACCATTTTGGGTATTTCAAACAGAAAAGGATGTGATTTAGGGAATTAGGTTATGAAATACTAGAAGGGAAAGAGAAAAAAAAGGGGTAGTTGATGTTTTCAGAAATAAGAGTTATTGCTGAGCAAGAGCAAGCACTATCCCGAGGCCACACCACAATCTTCTGCCCTTACTGTCATGTAGCTGCTGCAAGAGCCCATGATTATTTACTGGATGCTCCCCTGCGCTCCTGCTGCCATTGTTGGCTGCATCAATCACCAGGAGCAGGATGGTGTCTTTCTCCCTGCCTTTTCACATCTGGTGCAGGTGCCATTGGCAGTACCTAATGGAAACTGTTTGAGAAATATAGTTTTAGGCTTCTAACTATAGTGATACAGAGGAGAGATACAGAAAAAGGGTGAGTGTGGGCTGAATGCTAGCTGACAAGGTCTACCACCTCGTGTATTATTTATACTTCAATCCACACGCAAATCTGTAGCTGTGTCAGAACACTGGTGAGTGTCCCACATTTGAACTTGGTTGAATAAGGTCCTAGAACTGCCTGTGCCTGCAGAGAGTTAAGAATGTTTCTGTACAATCAATGAAAAGTATTGTGGAAGGCTTGTTGGTATTTACCATGTTTTGAAAATGTAGCTTAGTTTATATTCTTTTTCCTCCTTTTGGTGTTAAATGCACCTGAAATTTTGAATCTACCTAGGAAGTTGCAACTAGCTGGGACTTGCCATTGTACTGTGTTATTTCGCAAGAAAGTTTAGAATTAGTTCATTTTTCTAGGACACATTATAAATCCAAAGTCTTAAGTGACATTTTTAGCTGGACATGCTGTTTTGCCTAAAACACTTCTATAGATCACTAATTGAAAATGCTTAATATTATATATAAACATAATATATTCCTTACTAAGAAAATAAGGAAATGCCAGGTAAAATGGCAAACTGTGTACAACTTTCTTCCCCTCATATAAAGGGGGGGGGGCTTGCAAAAACACTTCATACTAGGGAAGGTTGCTACCCATGTACCAAATTTTTAAGGAGTTGCTCCTAGATACAAAGAACTAATAATTCAAATCAAAGAAAGAAAGAAGTAGAGAACTGTTACTTCTTAGCCCTGAGAAGGGTAAATTATTTTAGCATGCCGTCAACACCCCTTAATTTGAAGGTGCTGGGACTGAGGGCTGCAATCAGCTTGGAGTCCTTTTCAACCTATGTCATATAAAAACAGCTGGACAGGGAAGCCAATAGTAGGTCACTCCTCCTAATTCCACTTCTGAGTTGTAGCACTAGGAACACCCTACAGTGACTTGCAGTGAAGGCTGAACCACTGAGAAGAAGCTATGCAGTAGCCTGGGCCACTTTCCTATACTAAAATGGTAACCTTAAATTTATATCATTTCTCCAGTTCTTATGATGCATATATGGGGGTTTTAAAATAGCAAGACAATGTGAACTATGGTCCATGCTCAATGGCAATGCCCTAGGATGTGTTTATCAGTCGAAATGAATGTGCCACACTAATGAATGGTGGTGTTTATGTGGGAGGGTTAAGGCACAAATTACATAAAAATCACCCTTGAAAAATCCTAGAAAAGGCATAATTGCACTGGAAATGGCCACATTCTTAGTAGGACAAGTAATCACTTTTTTTGACCAGTGTTTTAACAGATGGTCAATTTTTTTCCAGTTGAGTGCCAGCTGGGGTAGTAGACTTGTCTTGTAGGGGTTGTGTTTTGTTTGTTTGTTTGTTTTTGTTTTTGTTTTTATTATTTTTCTAGGGGTTGAGTTTTTTAACACCACAATGATAAACAGCATATTGATATGCTTACACTATGAAAGACATCCAGGGGTTGAAACTAACCTGGAAATGGCAGATTTGCATTACACACCTCACACTTGAGCTCTCTCTGGAACATAACCTTCTTCAATGAAATGGGTAACAGGATCTCTAAATTCTCTTATCTCTGGCTAAGAACATAGAGTTGAATTTTCAGTACAAGTGAGTGAATAATGCGACCACTGTAAAGACAGTGAAAATCAACATAAATGTATAAAACATTACAGTATAAAGTAGGAAAGTGGAACACTTGAAGCAGAAAGGGAGCATACATATGGAAATGAGCCCATAGAAAACAGGTATATTTTACAGCAGCAGCTTTATTCTCAAAATCCTTCAAGACTAGAAATAAAAGGATGTAAAGACACAAGGAAGTGTTCAAGATAAGGTAGATGTTGACAATATATGAAGTGAATAAAGCTGATTGTAAAGCATGTGTGAACATAATTTTGAGCAAAATACGTGCAAAAGATTATATGAAGTCATTTCTTCATTTCTTAGGTGGAAAAATGATCTGCTATATAAGAAACAGTAGGCTTATCATTTATCAGTTTAACATTCCTGCATTTTGACTGTTTACAAATAATCTGGAAGAATTGACATAATTTTGCTGAGCCTAGTATGCCATAAGTGAGTTCATTAGCTGGAAATGTGTGGGGCAGATGTGGTTCAAATGGTTGGGCGTCCGCCTGCAATATGGAGCAACCTGGGTTCGATTCCTGGGATCTCCCGGTAAAGGGAAAAAGAAAAAAAAAAAAGCTGGAAATGTGTCTTGCCAGCTGCCTGGCCTCCTCATCTCAGGGCAGCTTTGTTTTTCTTGAGTCATTCGTTCTTGTGTAGTGCTTGCCATGAAGTGATAAACACTTTCTCTGCACAATATTACTGTTGGAAAGAAAGTAGACTATACCAAAGGTGGTGTTAAAAATGAATAGGCTGGGTAATGGATGTAGTTCAAGTGGTTGAGTGCCTGCTTCCCCCATATGAGGTCCTGGGTTTGGTACTGGTACCTCCTAAAAACAAATGAATGAAAAAGCCAACCCTCATTGGGGAGCAGATGTAGATCAGTGGTTGAGCTCCTGCTTCCCATGAACGAGGTCCTGGGTTCAATCCCTGGTGCGTCCTAAAAAAAAAAAAAAGAAAGTGAATAGGCTTAAGATATTAATAGTCCTCAGTCAGAAAACAGGTTTTGGATACATAAAAAAAAATGGGGCCTTTAAAAAGAACAGACTTTGTCATTAAACATGTGGGGAATGGTATACACAGATGAGAGGATTGATGAAGATTACATATTTCTCCTTTACAAATATCAGGGTATTCCGTATTAATTTCTTCAGGGAAAATATGCTAGTAAATAGGCTGCTATTAATTGCTAGTAAATTGGAGCTGGCTCGATAGCCCAGTGGATAGGGCGCCGGCATACCACATGGGAGGCCCCGGGTTCGATTCCCGGGGACCTCTCCTAGCGGGCAGACCGCCTTGAGAATGGCAAGTCGCCATGGGCGGGCCGGAGCCGCCGTGGGCAGGGCAAGAAGCTGCCACGGATATGGCAAGAGCCGCCACGGGCAGGGCAGGTCGCCCACGGATGGAGCGCAGCCAGCCACCCACGAACTGAAAGCCGGCCGTGAACGGACGCAGAGACCGCCCACAAGCGGGGAAAGCCGCGCCTGCGCAGTGACCACTCTCGGCGCGTCACTGCAGCGGGGGGAAGGGGAGATATGTAATAAGATAAATAAATCTTTTAAAAAAAAATTGCTAGTAAATTAGTAAAGCATCAAATCATACATGATTTTGGATAAACAGGAGATCAAAAAGATCTTTTGTATTTTAACAGCGTTAATATGAGTCTCTAATTATAGCCATAGAGCTGAAGAGTTCCACAGAAGGCAGTTGACTATAAATGTATTATATATGATTGGGAAGTAATGGCAAGCAAGACTTCAAAGCTGAGCTATCTTGATATTTTTATCCAATGTGTGGGGTGTTACACATGCCCCAGATTTATAATAGAGCTATCACATGGATCATTTGAAAAACAAGAGAGAGCTGTTTTAAACCGTCTATGCTGGATTTCTTAGTCTGATGCTGCATTATTTGGCATTGGACAACCAAAATATCAGAATCCAGATCTTAAAAGGTGAATTATTTTAAATATTTGGGTTGTAATAGAGAAGTAATTTGTTTAAAATTATTTCAGGAAATGGAAGATAAAGTGACTAGTCCAGAGAAAGCTGAAGAAGCAAAATTAAAAGCAAGGTATCCTCATCTGGGACAAAAGCCTGGAGGTTCAGATTTCTTAAGAAAACGATTACAGAAAGGGGTAAGTTCCCAAATGTAATGCTTAAACCATATGAATTCTGTGTGCCGACAGAGATTATGAAATGGATGTCTGTTACATAGCTCTGGTACTTATATCTGTAGTATTTTTCCAATGTTTTAATCTGTCCATTCTGTAAATATGTATAAGAATTTATAATATAATGGAATCCCTGTGCCCACCATCTATATTTAATATGTTAATATTTTGCCTTATTTACTTCAGCTTTATCTTTGTAAGAAATAAAATATTGGGGAGCTTGTGTAGCTCAGTCGTTGAACACCAGCTTCCCACATACGAGGTCCTGGGTTCAATCCCCGGCCCCAGTACCTCCAAAAACAAAAAGAAGGAAAGAAAGAAAATATTATAGATGTAGTTGAAACCTACCCCATGTATATATACAACCCAACTTCCCCAAAGCAGCCACTATCCAGAAGCTATATTTATCTTCTTGCCCGTGTTTTTAATATCTATAAACATTGCAGGAGCTTTCAAAAGAAAAACAAGATTTTTAGCAGAAGAAATAAAGCTATTAAATCAGAGAAAAATATTTGTGATAAAAATCAATGAAATATATATTAGAACTATCATATCACAATATATATATACAGCTAAATTAGAAAAAAATTTAAATAATATCTCCTGGTGAGGTTGATGTTGAGTGAAATCAATAAGTTCTTTGCTGTGTGTAGCAATTAAAATTATTGCTATTGTTTTGGAAAGGGGTATGAATTAAGATTTACAAAATTGTTCACATTCTTTGAATGGATGATCGCTTATGGATTAAGAGAATATAAGGAAAAAGTCAGGTTTGAAGACATTCCTTGTAGCTTTACCTGTAAGCAGTATCACTGTTCAGTAAGAGAGAAATACTTAAATAAATTGTGGTGAGTCAACAAAACATAATAGAATATTATGTGGTCGTTTGAAAACATAATTATAAAAAGAGCATACATACAGAGGAAAGTTGAAAAAGCAGAAGGAAAACCATGTTATTATGAATCTGGCTATGTAAAATGAATATGTCCCCCATCTAATTATAAAGCCGTTACATCAGGTGAATTTTTAGTTATAAAATAAATTACATAATCTTCTTTGACTATTATATTATAATTTGGATTTAGGATTTGACTGTTTGTATTTAGGAAATCTTTTTCCTTTGCCCGTCTCAAGTACACCTTATACTTAGAGGCTTTTTTCCTACATTTGGGCTGTTGTCTTTGACATTTTAAGTATCCTCCTGTCAGAGTTTATATGCATTGTTTCTTGGAGTTGGTGTAGTAGATATAAACAATTGAGAAGGAAATGCCAATTAAATCAAGAAATAATTATATAGAATTTGAGAATTGAGCTCTAAAGCATTAACTTCTTTTTCTGACATCTTTGCTGAATCTCTTTGTGAACATTCACTGCATTTTGCAGTATCCTCTTCCTTTCTAGTTCTGTTTCAATTTTTAAGCATTGATTTTAGTTTTTCTCTAGCCACACTAACTTTAATTCCTTTTCCTCAAGCAGTGTAGCTTAATCTTCAGTTTAGTGCGATCCCCTTATGTTGAACTTTCATTTACTATAAAATAAGTATCATTAATTAGATATTGGATGTTTTACTATGAGAAAATTCTGCCTAAAATTTGTATTGTGTGTTAAATTTTTCACTCTTTGCTTTTGGCTCAGTAAGAAATTTGGCAGGCCGCTTTGTTTTCTTCCAAATTTAAACACTTGTAGAAATGTTTGTTCCAGATAAAATACCAGCAACTATAAATAACAGTTTTAATAACTATAAGATTGATTGGTAATGGGTGGCACATTCTAAAATGCAAGCTGTTGAATTATTTGTTAATTTCTCAATCATTTAAGCAAATGTTTCAGCCTGATTATTCCATTAGTTTTGCATTTCACTGAGTCCAGGACTATTCATTTCCAGATAGCTTGATGAGGAGGTTGATGTCAGTCTTGAGCATTTTATACTAGAACCAGAATGAGCCAAGTATGCTTGATTAAGAGGTTCTTGATTGTCTTCTCAATTTTTGAATTGTGCTGAAACTCACTACCGGGGTATCATCATTTCATCTAATTAGTTTTTTAATTTAAAAATGTTTAGTCTAAATTATTTTGTACTGACAGAATGTGGTCAGTTTACATCTTAAAACTGTGTGATTGCATATGAAAGCTTTTAAACGCTAGCCTGAATTTACTTTTTTTACTTTTCTTATAGCAAAAATATTTTGATTCTGGGGATTACAACATGGCTAAAGCAAAAATGAAGAACAAGCAACTTCCTACTGCAGCCCCGGATAAGACGGAGGTCACTGGTGACCACATTCCCACTCCACAGGACCTTCCTCAACGGAAACCATCCCTTGTTGCTAGCAAGCTGGCTGGCTGATTAAAAGTGCTGAACTGCATGAATCTTCTAACTCCCAATATATCTCCTTAATATGTTCTCAGCTTTTTCTTTCCTTTCATTCACTGAGTCATTTGAGACTGACAGCTTTGCAGGTAGCGGTAGTGTGTCCTGCTATTCTAAGGGAATATAC
>PVKH010013323.1:0-16882 GCA_004027955.1 Chaetophractus vellerosus | reverse complement strand
CCTGCCCTGCCCGTGGCGGCTTTTGCCCTGTCCGTGGCAGCTTTTTGACCTGCCCACGGCGGCTCTGGCCCGCCCATGGCGGCTTGCCATTCTCAAGGCGGTCTGCCCGCTAGGAGAGGTCCCCGGGAACCGAACCCAGGGCCTCCCATGTGGTTTCCCAGCGAGCTCTTTATCCACTGAGCTATCTAGCCGGGCCCCAGAAATATCTTTTTGTAGCATTATATCAGAGACGCTTGGATGACAGATATAGGTTTGACATTTAGAAATATTTTTCTATTTGCTTATTATCCTTACTCAGCCATAGGTTTTTTTTTTTCCATTTGTAGTCAAACCTGTAAAATTCAAGTGGCACTTATTCCTAATTCTTAGAAATAACTTATAATACATAGAGGAAAAAAATGGTAATGAGTGTGAGCCACATGGCATATTAGAAAGATACATTTGAATGTGGAAACAGGAGAAAAATTTTAAATGTATGTGGGAAAGCATAGGTTAAAGGAATTCTAAAACTACTTGTTTGTTAATATCAAGGAGTTCCTGAAACCTGCTACTGGTGGCCTAGCACAGAGACTTCCTACTTCTATTAGAGTGTATGCTTTACAAATCTTTGCAAATAATTTCCAAAATGTAAGTTTTGACCAAAATCCTCCCTAGATCGTCTTCAGGTGAGATTAGCATTCTCTCCCCCAGCTCAGCCTAGAAATCATAAAGCTATTTTTCTATTTAGAACAGGCTGCTCTTCTGAAAACTTCACATTCTCCTTCCCCCAAAGAGTCAACAACTCTGTATTATAATGCCCAAACTCACACTGAGAAGAAACCTAAGATAAGTAGATTCTGAAAGACATACAAATAACTTGAAAATGCTGGAAAGACAAAGAGCTGTCATATTTTTCCCTAGGGGAAAATAAAATCAAACATAGCTCCCCACTCACCAAGTCCAGTATCAATTTTATTTTTCCTCTTCATTCTCTGGATTGTTCTTAGATGCCAGGACTTGCACAATTCAGGGACAAAACAGTTGTGGAGCAATTTGTAGTCTTTGTAGTACATTTGGAAGTGCTGCCTCTCAGTGTTCAACTGCATCTAGTCCCTGTCAGAGATCCAGGAGTCTAACATCTGCAGAACTTGCCACCCTCGTGTCCTACCATACCTTGACAATACAGCTGCCAGGGATTAAGCAATTTCTTCATCAACCCAGCTCACAGAATCCAATTTAACACTCTTTACAACTTTGGGCTTTCAAAAATGAAAATTTGGTTAATTCCCCAAAGACTAAGGAATGCTCTAACCTATCTACCTCATTTTAATCCTGAGCCGTGTAGTACTTTACACATTGTGACTCAGAAAAACTAAAAATGTCTTGTATGTGTATACATGAATAGTAATAGAGAACATAGAATTAGAAACTAGGTACTAATAAGTATCAGATGTGGATTTCAAAGTTGAATAATATATAGCCAGTGTCCTAGAGGAGACTAGGATTTATGGGGAAGCAGTTCTGTAGATGAACAAATGAATAAATGCCTTTCAATGTGATAAAAGTTGCGTCTCTAATTTTGTTAGAATGTAGTTGACAAAACTGAGGAGGGAATGGACAATTCAACATGGGGTGCTTAGACAAAGCTTCTAAGAGAAGGCAACAGTTAAGAGAATTGAGAGTAGTCTAACCTTCCAAAGAGGGCAAAAGACATTTTTTTTGCATCTGTTTGTCTCCAAATTACTCCCAGCCCCACAATCAGCATCTCTTCTTACTCTCGTTTCCTGATTTCTTTTTTATTCCCAAGAAGACTGCCCATTCTCTACTAAACTTACTGTCAAGTTACTGCAAGTTATTTGTACTCACTAACCCATTTCAATTATGGAATATATTTTGCTCATTAGGTGGCATTTCATATGCATTTTTACATAGTATGTATACCTTAGCTGTTGAATCAAAATTCAATTTGAAATGCTATTCTTACTTGGGTATTTGTTCGGAACATCTGGAATGGTCTCAACTGTGATAAGGGAAAATAAGGTTAGTAAAAAGAGGAGAAAATGTGAGAGTGTGTTGAAGGAAGACAAAAGAATTAGAAATGGAGAGAGAGAAGGGGGGAGGATGAGAGAAAGGAAAGGAAAGGAAAAAATACTTTTTAACAGCTGTATGCAATATTATGTTAGTTCCTTTCACATGTTTTGAAAACAAAACAAAACATAATAAAACATACTCAAAAATCGAGTTAGCCCTCTGAGATAGCACCTGGCAGGCTTTGTAGGTCCAACACCATAATAAGAATTACAACATGGAAATATGCCAACTGTGGTGTCAAGGAATTATTTTTTGTAGAATAGTCCTTTTTTGATATCTTAAATAATATGATATTTAACCATGTTTCATGGTTGCTTCCCTTCAACTAACTTCTATTCATTCTCTAGTTCTTGGTTTAAATATTAATTTTTCAAAGAAATTGTCTTTGATTCTCTAGAATAGATTACATTTTCCATTATATATTTTCATTGGACCACACATTTAGCATTAATCAAAACGATAAGTATATTAATCTGAGAAACAGAAATTATGTTAGGTTTTTCAAAAAGAGTGAATTTAGTAGAGGGAATTAGTTATACAGGTAGTGAAAAAATTGAAAGAGAGGTAACTGGGAGGTGAGGTAATACAGAGATAAGTAATTGCAGGATGCAGATTTCAACACAGAAATAAGAAAAGGGAGAAGGTGGTGTTACCAGAGACTGTGACTCCTGGAGGTGCTTAGCAGGTGCTAGAGCTGTCTAAAAAAGGCAATGTGGAAAGGATTTAGAGCAGCTGAGGAGAGGGGAAGATCCATGGCTTCTCCCCTCCTAGCACCTTCTAATCTTGTACCAATGCCTCTCTCATTATGCAAGCCTAACTAGAAAT
This sequence comes from Chaetophractus vellerosus, assembly GCA_004027955.1. Taxonomy (NCBI): domain Eukaryota; kingdom Metazoa; phylum Chordata; class Mammalia; order Cingulata; family Chlamyphoridae; genus Chaetophractus; species Chaetophractus vellerosus. The sequence continues at coordinate 13,987 of PVKH010013323.1, read as the reverse complement.
CAGTTGGCAAAGGATTCTGGAAAATACTGTTTGTCAGAGTCTGCTACCCCTGTGATATAGCACAGAGCATGGAAGAAGGGAATTTGGTTGAAGCAAATAACCAATGTTAGTGTATTAAATAATCATATAATAGTTACTGTTATTATCAGTGTAGTGCCAGTCAATCTCTCTAGTCAGTCTATAATTTCCATGAGTCAGGAAAGATCTGTCTTATGCACCAATGTATTCCCAACACATTTTGAAGTACCTGGCCCACAGAAGATTTTGAATGAATCAAAATATATATGAATGAATATTGTCATTCTTACTATACATCCGAGGGATATGATCTCAATTGTAGGGCTAGTTATGGGGCCCTTCCAATGCAAATGTGAATAGGAATGCCATGATATAACAAGAGGTAGTAAGGCCTTTTTCTGAAGAAAGTTGGAGACAGAAAGGAGAGAGAGGAAGGAAGTGACAGAATTTTGGCGCTTAGAAAAATTCTGTATCTGCCTGAACCTTAACTGCTCTACCTACTCCATCCTCATAGACCACCTCATAGGCCACCCCAGAGTGGTAAGGCAGGTATTATATGAGGAATGGACTCTGTAGTTCAATACTCATAACTAAAATGAAAGAACCGGCTTCTTAATGTCTATTGCAAGACAATGTTTATCAGGCACAGTGTACTGTACACATTATATCAGGGCAGAATCACTCTTCTTTTTTTATGTGTCTCATTTAATCCTTTGCTTCAAGGGATGAGCTATGGATATAATATTTCAAAACCTGGGAACACTTCCATACCCTCTTTTCTGGCACTCTAATTACATGTAAACTAGGCCACTTGAAGTTGTCCAAGAGCTCACTGATGTCCTCTTTATTTTTTCAGTCTTTTCCCCTTCTATGTTTAATTTTGAATGGTTTCTAGTGGTATGTCTTTAAGTTCACCACTCTTTTCTTCTGTAGTTTTTCATCTGCTGTTAATTCTATTTAGTGCATTTGTTTTTACTTCATTTTAAATTTTATATGCACTGCTAAAAATGCAAACAAAGAGGGAGCTTTTTTCTTTCTTTCTTAGCCAAATTATTGCTAATAACTACTGGTAAAGTAAATCATCAGAGGAGGGAATGCAAAATACAAAACAAATGATTACAACTGTGACAACAAAGTAAAAGAAAATAACCACAACATCACCAACATTACTTAATTTGCTTGAAGGATAAAGGAATACCAGGGCTATTTGCCTAATCCATTGGTTGCAAGCTTCACTCTTCACCAAGTATAATTTATATCATCAAGTATAATTTTCATTTTAGACAGAGTACTTTCTTTCCCTAGAAGTTAGATTTAGGCCTTTTAAAATGCCCTCATATATCTCCATAGTATGCTTACACTTTCCTCTACCTTCTTGAACATATTGTAACTATAATGCCTGTTTAATACGTTTTTACTAATGCTATCATTTTTGTCATCTCTTGTCATCCTTGTACATTTTTTGGGTGGTGAAGCGTTTTGTATTCTTTTAAATATTTTTGAGCTTTGTTCTGGGATGTAGTTAAGAAGCTTGGAAACAGTTTGATCTGTTTACAACTAGGTGGATGCAGAGCAGTCTTTAGTCTAGGGCTGATTTGTCCCCATTACTGAGGCAACACTCTTCTGATAAATCTTCTCCTTGACCTGTGTATTACAATATTTCTCCCCTTCTGCTCTTGGGAACATGAACCATTCCCAGTTCTGTGTGATCTCTGGAAATTGTTCCACCTGCTCCTTTCCAGTAGTTCTTTGACCAACACATGCTCTGATCAGTACCCAGCTGAAGTATCTAGGGGAACCTTCTTCAGATCTCAGAAGCTCCTTTTCTTTGCAGCTCTTCTCTTTGTGTCTTGGAAACTATCTGGACAGTAAACTGAGGAAATCATAAAATTTACCTAACTTACTTCCAGTGGTAGTTTGAATTATGCACCCCAATTTAGACATATCCTGAATCTTAATTTCCATTCCTGTGGGTGTGGACTCATTGTAAATGGGAGCTCTTGAAGATACTATTTTAAGTTACAGCATGAATGAGGTTAGATCTTAATCTGGGTTATAGGTGGCCTTATAAAGAGAAAAAAAGCAGAAGCCAAGCCTTCAGGAGGAGCCGGAAGCCGGAAGTCAGCAGGAGCCTCAAACCTGTGAGCCAATATATTACTGCTTTTTAAGCCAACCCATGGTGTGGTATTTGTTGCAGTAACCTGGTAAACTAGGACATTTCCCCTCTCTGAGTGACAGCTCTGCGCTATCTGTCATTCAATGTCTGAAAATCGTTTCATATCGCTTGTTTGACTTTTTAGTTAAGATATGAGGGTAGAGCCAGTCTTTGTTACTCTAGCTTGGCCAGCAGTGGCCATCTTTGACATTTTCATTTTTTTTTTACTGAACCAAAACTCTTGCATAGAGTCCTCCTACAGGTCATACTTTTCCTTCAAAGTTTAATCTAGGTGCATGTGGAGTGATCTGAGTACTACTCTGCACCATTCTTTGGAAAGATTTTGTTACACTTTTTTGAGAAAATCTGAATCAAGTAAATCTGTTACATCATACTATCTGAAACTAGAGCTGTGCATTCACTGTAATTTCATCCATTAAAATGCAATCTTCCTCCAATTATGAAAATTTGAATAATGGTATTAAGAAATAGGTATATTTGTCCTCTGAATGAAAGAAAAACTCCATTGTAATGAGTTTTTATTTCTGAAAAACAAAAATGTGAAACACTCAGGAGAAGGAGAAAAGTCCAATTGGTAGGTGAACATTTCAAAAGCTGATATCAAATGAAAATGTTCTGTGTGTTGTGATTAATGTTAGGAGAAATTATTGAGTTTAAGATTGAACAATCCAACTTTCAAAAGAAATTCAGACTTTCTCACACATTTATTCATTTTCATATGCTGCTACAGAAGTATATGGAATGTCACAGAAGAGTCCATTGGATACTTTTTAAAGGAGACTAATGAAAATATTGTGGTTTGAATAAAATTATGTTTAGGATTCCTAAGTTTTAAAACACCTAATGCTGATTTTTAATTATATACATTTAAAAGCGGTGCATAAAAGTTAATGTTTAGCAAATTAAGCGTGAGTCAGAAAAAGGCATGTATTATGAGGGCTTTATTTCTGTATAAACCAGGGGTTCTTAACCAGGAGCCTGTGAGCTTGAATTGAAATTCAAAAAAACCATTATTCCTGTGGGGACGTGTTGGTGTGGGTGTGATTTATTTATTGAATAATACACAGTATAGTGTGGACTTAGTAGGGGGTCTGTGGTTTTCACCTGACTGGCAAAGGGGTCCATGGAACAAAAAAGGTTTACGAACCTCTGATATAAACAAATATAATGTGAGTTTGAGTCACACTCACATGTCTTTGAATTACCCACACTGTACTTCTGAATGCTAATATAAGAACTCAAAAACTCTTCTCATGAATTTTTAAATATTAGTTTCACTTCCAGTTAACACAGTATTAAAATAGTATTCCTTTAACTATGCACTGAAAGAAAATAATAATGTGACAATAATAAATATGCAAATGTATTCTCTAAACAGATGGAAGCTAGAGTTTTTTTTTTCCTTAGTGTAGTTGTCTCTTTTTTTAATATCCTTAATTAATCATGTGTTATATAAACATATGACTATGGTGGTTTAGTTTTCGACCAGGAAAGTGAGTTGTGGATTTTTTTTTAATGGCCATTGCATCACAGTCCCAGTGACCCCAAAATAAAATTCAAAGAAAAGATGCCCAGTCTCATTATTTCTATTCAGTATTGTTTTGGTGCTCCTAATCAGTACAATACAGTTTACTCCCTGAGTTCCGATAAAAAAGATTTAACTTATTTTTGTGAATGTAATTTATGCCTGTCATAGAAAAATTTGACAATAGAGAGAATTGAGAAAGATCACTCAGTTCTACTACCCCCCCCCCCAAAAGGAGGCACTTTAAACAAAGTAAGGTCTTCTGATTACTGTGCAATTTTAAATAAGAAATATAAGAGCAGTAGTAAAACCTAGAGGTGAGTAAAACTGTATAAAAGTAAACAAAGTATAACAAAAACGACAGTTCATATTAAGTGTGACAATGTTTTGATCTATTGGAATGTGCTATTATTTGGATTTCAAAAGCCAACAAGAAACAAACTTCTGAGTTCCAGAATTTATTTACTTGGTGGGGAATCAAAATAGGAAGGAGGTGAATATTTGGATTTGTCTACTTTCTGTCAGCTGTGTAAAGGAGATTGTAGGATGGATGCTCCCTACCAGAGGTAATGCAAAAACACTTGAAGGAGGAGTCCAGTGATTAGTACTTCTCATCCCTTTTGGAGCTCTTCACTAAAGGCTGAAGTCGGGGCCGGGTGGGTGGATGGGGAATAATGGAACCTGGGGGCAGGTTTAGTTGGATGTGGAATGCAGGAGGTGGAAGAATGGGAGAAAAGAATGGACTTTTTGATTGAAATTTAGAGATATCACTAGGTGTGACATTACATAGGAATCATTACAGCTTGAGAAATGATGATGCTCACGCTTGTTCGGGAACTCTTTACAAATGTAGTTTATAAAGGAGTACAGCTAAAATACATGTAGATATACCTGAAACCCTCTTTCTAACTGCTAACTTGGTCAAAACCACCATCATCTTTCACCGACATGAATGGAATTGATTCACCATTTGCCCTTTTACAGCCTGTGATCATAGCATATAGATCCACTTAAAACACGTCAAATTATGTAGAGCCTTTGTCAACTACTGTAAGGATTATAGTTTTTATTTTGAGAGAAGTGAGATACAGTTGAAAGATTCAGATCAGTGTAGGACACATAGGTAGTAGTCAATAACTAATTAAATAAATAAATAAGGAAACAAAACAAGTTCCCAGTAATAAAATAATGCTTATGTAAACATGACAAAATATTTTGAATTATTATATATACATTAAAAATCATGATTATGTAGACTATGCAATTTATTATAAAAATGATACAAAAAAACAAAAACACGTGAATTAATAGTGTTTTCTTTTTTCTTTTTAAGGTGGTGGAGCTATATGTGACCTTTCTGAACTTGTTTTCAAATTTTTCGATGATATGAATGAATTACATTTATAATAAAAATCTTCTTTATTAGAAGACAGGAATAAATTGAAATTTGCTGTCTGTGACTTACAATAAAATAATAGAAGTAGTAAGTCTGGGCATATTTGTTTGTGATTTTAAAAGGGAATGCTTTTAATATTTCAATATTGAGCATGATGTTTGTTGCAGGTTTTTATAGTTATCCACTTTCATGTTAAATAAGTTCCTTTGTTCAGTTTTATCATTAAAGAATGTTGAATTTTTATAAAATGATTTTTCTGCATTAACTGAGATGATTACATAATTCTCATTAATTTCGTGAATTACATCAATTGCTTTCTTGATGTTAAAACCATAGTAAATTCCATTTTTTTCTTGGGATATTATTATTTTTTATCAATTGCAGGTTTTGATTTGCTAATATCTGTTTAAGAATATATGCATCTATGTTTATAAATGAGAATATAATTTTCCTTTTTTGTACTATACTTTCTGATTTTGGTATCTAGGTCATAGAAGAATCATAAATGTGTTGGGGGAAATTTTCTTTTTCAATTCTTTAAAAGAGTTTGTATAATATCAGAAATAATCTCTTCTTTGTATTTTGTAGAATTCTCTTAATAAAATTGTATGAGGCTTTATTCTCTTTTGGGAAGATTTTCAACTACCAATTAAGTTTCTTTAGTAAGACTGTAATGTTTTTCTATTTTTACTTGATTCTGCTGTGATTTATACCTTCCAGTGATTTCTTAATTTCAGGTGTGTTTTAAAATTTTTTGGTGTAAATCTTTTGAATTCTCAATAGCACCTAGTGTTATGTCTCCCCCTCTATCTCATTTTATTCCTTATACTATGTATTTGAGACTAATCTTTTTTTCCCTTGGTCTATTTTGCCAGAGGTTGTCTTTATTATTTTTCTCTGGGAACCAACTTTTGTGATGCTTTTAAATTTATCTTTACTTTCTTTTTCATTATTTTTTACTCTTTTGATTATTCTTTCATCTTTCTACTATTTCAGAGGTTATTCTGATATTTTTTCTAAGTTTCTTGAGATGGATGTGTAGCCATTTTGTTGTTAGTTTTCAACAAATTTCTAAAGTTATAATTTCATCTCTAAGTACCACTTTCGCATCAACTATGTTGTTTGACTTATTTGTTACTGTTTAGTTCTACGAATTTTCTAATTTCTAATATGATTTTTTCATATATATATATACATGAATTATCCTTTAAACTAATATTGATACAAATGAATTACACTTTTCAGATTTCCTTTTGTGGTCTAGTATGTGATTGCCTTGTAAGTATTCAATATTAATGACTGTATGATTAAAAAAATGTGAATTCTTCAATGGTGGCATTCAGTTTTCTTTATATTATCTATTTGATCAAGGTTTTTAAATGATGCTATTCAAATACTTTACATATTTATTTATTTTTTAATCTGCTTGATATACACTGGCTTGATATATGTGTCTTTGAGATAATAGGATGGTGTATTTTTCAATTTCTCTTTGTACTTCTGTAGGTCATGTTACTGTATATATTGAGGCTATTTTATTTGGCAAAAACAAGGGGGGCCGGCTGTATAGCCCAGTTGGTAGGGCACCAGTTTACCACATGGGAGGCCTTGGGTTTGGTCCCCGGGCCTCCTCAAATAGGCATACCACCTTGAGAAGGCAAGCCAATGCAGGTGGGGCACGCCGCCGCGGGCAAAAAGGCAAGCCCCCGCGGGCAAAAAGGCAAGCCCCCATGAGCAAGGGTGAGCCCCCACGAGCAGGCGGGCCGCTGCGCCGGTGAGCTGACTCGGCAGGTCGCCCCAGCAGAGGGAGACAAGCAGACACAGAGGAACGCAGAGAAAAAATGAAAACAGCAAGAACAAGCAAAAGGGGGGGGGGTGTATAATAAATAAAAATAAATCTTTAAAAACAAACAAACAAAAAACAAGGTTATATTTGTAAATATTTCTGATTAGTCTTTTAGTGCATAGTATAAATCTCAATTTCAATATTTAATTTATCATCTATAGATCCTAAATAACTGTATCCTCCTTTGGAATGATACAAGGACTTTAGAATATTTGAATTTAGTCATACCCTCTCCTAACTTGTATGTTATTTTTACACAGCACTTTAGTTAAATATTGATTATTTTTAATCCCCAAATTAGATATAGTTATTGATTTATTTAGGCAATCTTTGTTGAGATTTAACTACTTGTTAGCTATTTCTGTGTCCATCATTCATTTTTAGCCTCTCAGGCCTTCCCTCTCAGATCATTTTCTTCCTAATTCCTTTAGTGAGGGCCCATTTGTAGTAAACTCAGTTTTTATTTGTCTGAAAAATGATTTCGTTTCATCTTCATTCTTGAAAGCCTTTTTTTTTTTTTCACCTTCTCTTCTTTCCTCAAGCCTCCAACACTTATTCTCAGTTCGTGATCTTGGTTTCTACTTCAATGAAAAAGCTGCATTTATCAGAAGAGGCTCTGAAGAGATTCCCAACACTTCCTAGTGCCACTCGCCAGCATCTGCATATATACTCTGCTGCCTAATGGACGCTTCAGAGAACTCATTATATCCTGTCTAAAGCCAAGCTTTCCACTAGTATACTAGACTTCATGTCCATTTGCTTACCCATCCAGCAAGTCTCGCCACTCTCTTCTGCCTCACCAAGTTTCCTCTCTCATTCTCCTCAGCATACAGCATGCTTTTTTTTAAAGGAAGTACTGTGGATTGAACCCAGGACGTTTTACATGGGAAGCAGGCACTCAAACACTGAGCTACATCTGCTCCCCAATGAGAGTTGGTTTTTCCATTTGTTTGTTTTGTTTTTAGGAGGTACTGGGGATTGAACCTAGGACCTTGTACATGGGAAGCAGAAACTCAACCACTTGAGCTACATCTGCTCCCACTGTACATATTTTTAAAGTTCTTTATCCTTACTTACATGGCCCACTATCACAACGATTGTCTGCTTTCCTTAGCAGCACAAATCCTTGAAATAATTACTATTTGTCAACTGTTTCTACTTCTTTTCTCTATTATCTTATAAAACAATCCAATCAGGTTTGTGGCCCTACTATTCCAGTAAATCTTTTTTTTTTTCTGCCAAGATTCCATGGCTAAATCCAATGCTAAATTCTCAGTCTTCATCATACTTGACTAGCAGAAGTATTGACACGAATGCTCACTCTTCTTTAATGTATCCTCTTAACTTGACATACCATACCTCTTTCATTTTTCCTTCTATCATACTGATCATGCTTTCTCAGTCTTCTGTGTACGTTTTCATCATTTCCCTGATTAATTGAAGTTTTCCAGAGATACATCCTGGTCTACCTCTTTTTTATACCCACACTTCTTCCCTTGGTGATCTCATCCAGTGATGTAACTTCCATTACTTCCATGTGCAGATGACTTCCAAATTTACATCTGCCATGCAGACCTTTCTCCTGAAGTCCACACTCAATAATTATCCAACTTCTTGCTCAGCATGTCCACTTTGATGTCAAATACGATGTTTCAAATGCCACATGTCCAAATAGAACTTGTAATGGCCCCCTTTCTCCTATGAAAGCTACCTCACTCACAACTGGCATTAATGACTGCTTCACTTTTTCCAGTAGTTCAGGCAAAAACAAGCAAATCAAAACTAAACCAAACCACCTTCAGTTATCTTTGAGGCTTCTCTTGTTCATTCTGTCAGGATATTCTATTGTTTTTATCTTCAAAATATATCCAGAATCCAACAATGTCTCACCACTCTACTGCTCTCACCTTGTCTTGAATCATCATTGTCATCTTCATCCTGGATTACTTCAAAGCTCCCAAGTTGAATTCCCTACTTGCCTCCTCCTCACTCATAGTCTATTTTCACATAGCAGCCAACAGGATCCTGTAAAATCTATCATGGCAGTCCTCAATCACTCCTCTCCCTCCATTCCCTAATTCACTGAGTGAAAACCAAAGTCCTTACAATGGCCCTCACTTAACGTGCTCCACCCACACTAGCCTCCTTGCTGTTTCTGGGAATATTTATGATGGGCTTTGTACTGGCTGTTCTCACTGCCTGGAACTTTCTCCCTTCCAGAGATCCCTCACCTCCTTCAAATCTTTGTTTAAATATCACCTTCTCAATTAATTTTATTATTTAAATTTATAATCCCCAGCTTTTTTGTCAATCCCAATTCCCTTACCCTAGTCCATTGTTTCCATTAAATTTTTCTCCTTTCAACCATATTATTTACTTAATTATTATGGTTATTATCTATTGGCTATTTTCCCCAATTGGAATGTAAAAATTTCAGGTGAGCAGAATTTTAAAATTCATTCTATTCACTGATGTATCCCAATCACTGCCTAACACATAGAAAGTCCACAATGCAATTTTGTTGAATAGAATGGAAGAATTAAATGAGAGATAATTACATGGAGTATAGGATTCTAGGTTGGTAGTTATTTTTTCTCAGCACTTTCAAGTTATCCTATTACAGTCTTTTGGCTTCCATCATTGTCATTAAGAAATCAACAGCCAGTGAAATTGTTGTTCCTTTTAGCTAATCTATTTTATTTCTCTGGATGATTTGAGAACCCTTCTTTGTTCTTGATGTTCTGTAGTTTCATTATGTTATGTCTAGGTATGGATTTCTTTTTATTTAGTCTGATTGTGGTTCATTGTGATTCTTAAATTTGAGAATTTGTGGGTTTTTTTTTTTTTTTGAGGTACTGGGGGCCAGGGATTGAACCTGGCACTTCATATGAGGGAAGCTGGCATTCAATCACTGAGTCACATCTGCTTTCAGAATTTGTGTTTTTAATCTTACCAGGAAATATCTCAGACTTTATCTCTTCAAATATTTCTTCTACATCTTTTCTCATTCCTTTCTCACCTCCGGTTAGGCAGACATGTGTTGGAATCTATCTTTCTATTTTCAGGCCTCTTAACTTTTAAATTTTCTATTCTTTTTAATCCTCTATGCTCCATTTTAAGTAATTTGTTTATATATATCTCACAGTTCAGAAATATCTCTTTACTTTTTCTAATCTGTTATTTACTCCATCCTTTGGGTTTCTAATTTCAGTTACTATATTTCTAATTTCTAAAAATTTTATTTGGTTCTTTTTCAAATCTACTTGGTCAATTCCTGTAATCTCTTTTTCCTTTATCTTATATTCAGTAGTCTCTTATTTATTTAAATATATCAAATATGTTTATTTTATAGGTTCTTTTCTGAATAATTACAGTAGAAGCCATCTTTGAGAGTCTTACTAGGTATTTGCATAATTTATTTCCTGATTTTCACTCATGATTGTTTACTTATTCAGTTATTGGTGACTTTTCCCTGGGAACCAATCTTGAAGAATAAACAGTAGGAACTTTTTGAAGTATTATTTTATTTTATTTTAAAACGTTTTTTTTTTTTTAAAGATACTTAGATTACATAAATGTTACACAACAATGTAGGGATTCTCAAATGCACCATTCCCCACATCTCCCACACTCTCCCACATAAACAACATCCTTCATTAGTGTGGCACATTCATTGCAATTGATAAACACATCCTGAGGTATTGCCACTGAACATGGACCATAGTTCACATTGTAGTCTACACTCTCTCCCACACAGTTATGCATGTTATGGGATGATATAAAATGGCCTATATCTGTTGTTGCAATGTCATTCAGGAGGATTCCGAAGTCCTGAAAAAGTCCCCATATTACAACTGTTTTTCCCTCTCCCTGTCCCCAGATCCTCCAGTGGCCACTGCCTCCACATCAATGTTATAATTTCTTCCATTGCTAGAATCACAATGTGTCTATAGTAGAATACCAGTAAGCCCACTCTAGTCCATAGTTCATTCCCCAATCCTGAGGATTCTGGGATGGTGAATGTCCACTCCATCTCTAATTGAGAAGGGGCTTCGATCCCATACAGCCTGTGGATGGCACTCTCTTGCTTGCAGTTGTCAGCTCTCTCATTTCGTTGGTATGATAGTTGTCAATCCTCACCTCCTTGTTAATTGTCCTGGGTGAGTCCAATGAACTGGAGATTAGGTGTTGCAACTCTTCTGAGGCTCCGGGCCCACCTGGCACATGGACAGCCCAAAGATTACATTTCTCTTTGACGTACACCTACAAACTCGAACACCCAATATAGGTTTAAATAGAAGGGACAGATGAGCCATATGTAGGGAAGCCATAATTGAGTCCAACTGTGTCACTTTCAGGAGCACAAACTCCAAAGTAGGGCCCACTGGCAAGGCACCAAACTCTGGAGCTATCTGCCCTGACCGTAGGACCTGTGTGTTTCCAGAGCCTTCAGGGTCCCCACTATTTGAGGTAGTATCCACTTTGGAAGTCTATGAGGTCCTTCTGAGATGTGTATAAGCATTACCTGTGGGATGACCTCCCAACTCACTTTGAAATCTCTTAGCCATATAAACTCATTTGTCTTTACCTTTCCTCCCTTTTATTCGAGGTCTTTTTCCAGTTGCTTTCTTAGTTGGTGCTTGGCAGTAATCCCCCCCTTGGTGCCAGAGGCTCATCCCTGGGAGTCATGTCCCATGGTGGGGGTAAGGCAATGCATCTATATGCTGAGTTTGGCTTAGAGAGAGGCCACATTTCAGCAACAAGGAGGCTCTCAGGAGGCAGCTCTTAGGCATTCCACAACACTAGGCTAAGTTTCAATTTCAAGAGCAAAGGCTTGTAAGTATAGTCACCAATATCAAGGGCCCATCAATGGATCATCCCCCTTTGCCAGTCATTACCCCTTCACTTGGGGGACTGTTGCTGCTCCATTAGAGAATTTGAAGTATTACTTAAAATGAGTTTGTCTATAGGGGATTTGTGTTTCCTTTTGTCAGGAACCTGTGTTTACTACCCATCCTGGATTACTGTTATCTACATTTCCCACTAGGGGTATTTTGGACCATACAGCAGTGTGAATCCTGTTTCAGACCCTGTGACTGCATCTTGTGTTAAGGATAGGAGAACATTAAATTTCCCTGAATTCTTTCTGCCCTCCACTCAGAATTAAAGTTGTAGCAGGCAAGTCTCTCCTCAGATTTTGTAAGAAGGGCTAATTTCCTCAGACACTGATGATGTTGCGTTTTCTTCAGGAATCCTGGATTTGGTAGGATTTTTTTAATCCCTCAATTCCCAGGTTTTGACATTCATGCCCCAAGTGTGAACTATTAAATCTTGATGTCTGGTTTGTCAGGGATTGAAAACACTTCTGGCAAACTCCTATTCCAGGGCTTACGTGTTCTTGTGGACCTGCGGTTTCTTGTGCTTCTGGTGGTTGAAGATCTTCTTGACTCTTTCCTTCTCTCACACAGGCATTAAAATGATTTTAAAGAGTGTCATCCAATTTTAGTAGGTGCATAATACTGGTAGGTTTTGCATTTAACTTATTGTCTTTTATAATTGCTGGAAAAAGAAACCTTTTCATTTTCAGTCAGTGTTTCAACTTTGTCTATAATTGCAATTTTGTCTTTCTCAGTTTTACTTTCAGTTTGAAAATGTAAAGGAAGTGGTGACAGTTGATTTTTCTTATGCTCCCAGCCTGAATCTTGATGTATTACTTTATTGGTTTTCATAGAGATTATGCTATTTTATTTTATATTCAACCTGAGAAGTTTGCCTCCTTTATAATTTCTTTCTATTCGTGAATATCATATTTCCAAGCCAAGGTGACCAAGGAATTTATGTCCATTTTGAGAAGGAGGGGTTCAATCTGACACTTGGACCTAAATTAATCCAAAATAATTTGATTTCCCAAATGTATCTCTAAAACTGATGCTAGGTGAGACCTGATGGATCTCCTGGGTCCCCTGACAATTCAGACTTTCTTTTTGGCTTCATAGGGATTGGTACTCAGTAGGTATCTGGTTTAAATTATGGTCTCCTGTATATGTGTGCAGAAAAGAAAGTGGTCTCTGTGGTGTGGTGTTCTCCTGCTTAACCTAAATAACAAGCACTTGAGGAGATCACTCTGTTAACGCGGTGGAATGAGACAAAAACAAAATTACTCCTTAAGCATGTCTGAACAAGAATCCTGTGCAAACCATAAAAGACCAAACACCTCCTTCCCCTGGCTAACCTGAGTGACTGCTGTTGGTTTGTCAACTATAGCTTTAGACTCACTCTATTTTTCCTCTTTTTTGGAAAATTAAGACACCTAATTCCCAAATTGGATATTCACTTTCTCATAACGTCCAAGTTAGGGCAAAGTCCTGCTTCCTTGACCTCTGCCCCAAATTTACCACATACAATCCCAAATACTATAACAAGGTCCTCTAACAGCCTTTTATGAGAAACCCCATAGTTCCTCATGATATGTGGTCTCCCTTGCTGCAGCAAGTTATAATTCCAACTTTTTTGACTACATGTGTTTTCGCAGTGGTCCTTGGTTGGTGGTCATTGACATACTACTCTAAGGGATCTGCCTCAAATAAAAACAAAGCAGAGCTAACAGAATAAATCTCTTCACACACACAAGCACACAGCATCTCTGTCTCTTTTACCTTTTGTCTAGTGGTACAGAGCATGGTTTTCAGCCAGTTACTGAGCTGGTTTGTTTAGACAATGATTAAAGACACCTATTATAATTTGAGAAGTTCTACAGTTTCTTGCAAGGGAATGTTGTTACAAGAAACACTTTAATGGCAGAAACTCTTCATTTTACCTTAGCTTTTTTTTTTTTTTTTTAAAGATTTATTTATTTTATTACATATCTCCCCTTCCCCCCGCTGTGGCGACGCGCCGAGAATGGTCACTGCGCAGGCGCGGCTTTCCCCGCTTGTGGGCGGTCTCTGCGTCCGTTCACGGCCGGCGCTTGCTTCAGTTCGCGGGTGGCTGGCTGCGCTGCATCCGCGGGAGACCTGCCCTGCCCGT
>PVKH010013322.1:0-16899 GCA_004027955.1 Chaetophractus vellerosus | reverse complement strand
GAAGAAGCCTTTGTTTGTCAAAGTGACATGTATAATTTCAGTTAAGATGTGTTTGTGTATATATGTGTATTTGCCTTTGTTTAGTAGCACAGTTATTTGCTAAAATAATTAATTGTCCAAAAAATTATGCCGTCAGTCTTACTTTGATGTAAGAATAATGTGTGGTCTATACATCTAATGTGGCCTTTGCACCTAACCATGTTTGTAGGTAATCTTTGTACTCTGTGTGCAGCAGTGTTTGGTTTGCATTTAAAGTGAAAATACTGGTTGTTATTTTTCTGGCATTACTAAGATAAATTGAAAAAATAATAAAGAAAAATGCCTTACATAGCTCACAAGTGTATTGTTTTTGCATGTATTGATTTTAGAGGGCAGCATTTTTTTATATCATTAGTGAATCTCATTTAGTTCATACTTTCCATATAGAAATAAGTGGCTTTTTTATCATGGTTTTGTTTTGGAGGCACTTTTCCTTTATCAAGTTATTATAAAAGGATAAAAAGGACTTCAGTCTTTCTGTGATAAATCCTATGATTATAGTGAGTGGGAGGCCCCCAGGATGAAAATTATTCATTTAAAGTGATCTTGGGTGTCACTTGGATGAAGTTCAGAGGGCTGAGGCATTCATATTCCATACGTGAAGTGTTGTGGGTTTTTGTTTGTTTTTTTAAGGAGGTACCAGGGATTGAATCCAGGACCTTGTGCATGGGAAGCAGGCGCTCAACCACTAGAGCTATATCTGCTCCTACATATATAAAGTTTTAAAGTATCACAACTATCTGACAGGCAGGTTTGCTATGACTGACTGGAACATGGCAGCCAGACTTTTAGCAATTCTTTTTAGGCTTAGCATGAAAAGATATAGTTTATGGTTGTAAACTGTAAAGCATTATACAATTGTGAAGTTATGCAAAGTGAATATGGAATATAAAAACTGGTTAATCTGTAGAGATCCAACCCTTTTTTAAATAAAATTGAAGAAAGTGAGATGACTTAGCCAAGATCATGTGGCAGTTAGTGACTGATACCATGAACTAAGTTTTGTCAGGACTGATCCCTAGTATTCGAAGGACTACTTTCAGGTATACCTAAAATTCATTAGTGATTTTTTTTCCCTAGTTTAAAGACTCAAAATCTTTGATTTGTACAAATTCCATATGGAAGGCTACTGTGAAATCTAAGCATGTATTATTGATCATATTGTAGGTATTCAGTTTAATAGCTATAGGAAAATAATGTTAGGACTGATGTTAGACAAACCTGATTCTTAATTTTCTCTTGAAACATCACTTCTGCGCTTTAACCAGGTGGTTTGCTTTTTTAACTTATTTTAATCGTGTTAGCTCAATTTTCCAGTATATACAGGAAAAAGATATCTAAGCATTTAAGTCTCTGTGGTGCAGCCCACAAACTGAGCCTGCCTTTTTGCAGATGGATGCATGGCTTCCAGAAACGGGGGCTTTGCTACAGTGTAATTCTCAGAAAGCAGTTTAAGGCCATTCTAACACTATAGGACTCTTGATTCTCATTGAAGGCAAGAAAAACTATAGACCCTTTAGAAGCCAGTTTCTCTACCTTAATGAGTCATCAAGAAAAGAAAGAATCAAGTGGTAGAGTAAAAAGAGCAGGTACTTTGGAACCAGATACATTTGTGTTTACATTCTGGTTCCATTGCTTATTAGCTGAGTGACTTTGGGGAAGTTATTTAACCAATTCTGAGTCTTTGTTCCTCATCAGTACAAGGAAGTTAATAGATACACTATTTGGGCCTATTGTGAAATTGAAAGGTAATATATGTAAAGCACAATGCCTTTCACAGAGTAGGTGATAAATGATAACTAAAGCTATCAGTTTGCCTGCTTTATAGATACCTTTAGAGTTGGTAGGTCATCCTGATAGCTCCTTAATTGTATTCTTTATTATGTGGCTTCCTTTGATGTTTACTGTCACCTAAATTGGCTATTAGGATATGTTAAGGGCCCAGCTGTTTAAACATTCAACAAATATTTATTAATTGACCTAGGTATGGTTCTGATATTAGGAATATAGCGGTAAACAAAACAGACAAAAATCCATATCATAGGGCTTATATTAGATAAATAATAAGCATAATAAATAAGTAGATCATATGTTAGAATGTTGTAACTGCTGTGGCAGTGATTAGAGATGTGGGGGATGGGAGGTGAAATTTTAAGTGGGATGGTTAGAGTTAGCCTCATGGAGAAGGTGACATACACATAAAGACTTCAAGGAGGTGAGGGAATGGGACCTGCATGTATCTGAGAGAAGAACATGCCAGGTTACAGGGAAGAGCCAGTTCAAAAGTCCAGGGACAGGAGCATACTTGGTGTATATGAGGAATAATGAGGCCACTGTGTCTGGAGAGAAGTGAATGCAGGCAGAATAGAAGATACTATCAGAAGTTTCATGGGGTCCAAATCTTTTTAGGCTTTATAAGTCCTTGTAATGACTTTGGTTTCTGTCAGAGAAATAGGGAGTAAGGAACCAGCAAATATACCAAGAAATTCCTGCCAATGAAAAAAAAGACGAAAATTAGGCATTTGTTTTGTCCTTGAGGCCTAGTAAAGTATTTTGGAAGGAGGGAGTAATCAACATGTCAAATGTTACTGATAGCATTAGCAACGTGGAAGTCACTGGTGTTCAGGGGAGCGGTATGGGCAAAAGCCTGGGCTTAGTAAGTGTAATAAAGAAGGGAGGAGAGGCACTGGAGAGATATCCTCTTTCAAGTTTTACTTTATAAAGGGAAGCAGAGGAAAGGAGCATAGCTGGAAGGATCAAGACAAGATTTTTTTTTTTTTTTTTGGTTCTAAAGATGGAGAAATAAGAGCATGTTTGTGTGCCAGTGTATTTGCCTCCAGCTGAAAGGGAAAATGTGAGGCTGAGAAGAGAGGAGATGCAATCTAGTGCTAAGTGGAAACCACTCACTTAGAAAGAAGCACATCTAGTAACAGTTCTTTACAGTGGATGAGTAAATTCATCCACTAATTCAGAGGAGATCCACTAATTCCTCATCTGTTCAAGAGAGAGGAATAAAAATATCTCTCTTTTGCAGATAAGAGGCTTGTTTGTACAATTTATTAAAGATTATACACTAAGCTCTTAGAAGACAACACTAGATTTTGGAAAACAAAAATTATTTGGTTTTGGGATAAAAAGCTTGACTATTTTGAATTTATGACATTTCCCCCCAAAAGTTTTTTTTTTCAGCATTGCTAAATTCATATCCTTATGTTCTTATATGTTTAAAACTCAGGTCTAATGTCACACATAAATTTCTAATATTTTCCTTAAAATATATGTGTCTTCATCAGCCTTTAAATTTTTTTTTAACCTATGTCCCTTTTTGAGAAACTAGATCTCACCCTTTTCTCCCAACCCTCCCCACCACATGAGGCTCACTGGCCTACATGCCATAAATATTAGGATGCTCAGACCCTGAGAGTGCTGTACTCACATCTTTACATCAACTCAACTTTCAGGATATGAGAAGCACAAGTGTCCCAAAAGCATTACTGTTTTAGGCTCAGGAAGAAAGTTACTAATGGTGATGTTTCAAGAAAAAATTTAGTCTGAAAATTAGATTTCATTTTGTTATGCAACTTAATGAAGAACCTTCATTTTATAATTTTTCTAAGTAGTTGTTGATTTTATGGAAAATACAGTCACATAAATCTTATCATTTTATAAAGAGCACACTGGTCATGTGAGTATGTATATTTTTAAATCAAAATCTTACTGTATATGATGGTAAAGTTCACATGATAAATTTGAGAATATAAAAGTATTTGAGTTATCAATGTGCTATTAGTTTTCTATATTTTAGGTAAGTATAATCAAAAATTCAATCTATGGGTGGGTCTGAGTGCTAAAGTTTACATTCTAGGTCATCCAATTTAAATTTCAGTGGGCTAAAGAATCACCTGAGTGCACTGAAAATGCTGATTCCTGGACCCACCTCCAAATATTCCAATACAGTGGGGTGAAATAATACCCAGGAATTTGCATTTTTACAAGTGTCCCAGATGATCAGATGCATGTCCTATACAAAACCTATTCAAAGGTTTTCCCCTGAGTACACAAGAGGCACTCTAGTTTCAAATCTCAGACTAATTTTAAACTGTTATATGATGAGATAGTACAGCTGGGAGGACTTCAGAGTTAGTCCACACATCCCTCGTTCTCAAAGGTTCTAATTCTGGAGAGAGAAGCACGACAGTCCTCCCAAGCTCGTACACAGACCCTGCAAAGCTACAGAAGGGGCCAGTTGCCACCCACAGCCTGAGTAAAAATATCTGGCTTCATCTTTTGGTAGAGTACTTCCTTCTGCTTATTAACCCAATCTTCCAGAAGACCATCTGTGTTCTCTATGTAAACTGTACTTTTCCAGAGGTCTGGAGATCACAGATGTAGCAATTGCCAAGCTCTTTCCCTCCCTGACTTCATAGCTAATGTGATATCACATTATATCATTACTTCCCCAAATCTGAACTCAACAAACTGCTCAGTGGCATTACATTGGCATTACAGGATCCTATGTCCCCTGTCAATTTACAGTCCTAACTAGAAAGATTATGAAATAAGTCAGGACAACACAGACAAGAGTAGCAAACTTTTTTTTTAAAGGGAGAAATGCTTTTGGCCTCTGTGAAAGTAGTAAAGGTGACTTTGCTTCTGAAGACAATTGCTTTTGACTTCCTTTGTGATTGATATTTTTTCTTTAAAAAAAAAAAACTGAAAGGTTAAATGACAGCCCTGAAGCCCTTTGTCAGATTAAGGGTGAAAATTATTTTCTGTAGCCCTTTACCATTAATGGTGACACCAACCATTTATTGACCACCTACTATATGTGGAGGTGTAAGGGTAATTAAAGTTATATATATCTATGGCATAGTTCCTACCCTTGAGGGGACTTCTGTTCCTGTTGGAAAAAAACCTGACAAATACATCAAAGATAAAATTACACCGTAAGAGGTCACAGAAAGATGAGGGGACTTAAACCGGGTGTTGGAGACTAGCACAGAGGAAGGATGCTAGAGAAAAGGCATGAGGCAAAAATGAACTTGGGCAAAGTGCATGGCTTGCTAGAAAACAGTACAAGTTCACCCAGAACTGCAAAGTGGGAGAAGGTAGTCGGAAAAAAAGCGTGGAGCCATACTTGAAAGAGCCCTGAATGTCAACTCAAGGAGTTTGGAATTTGCCAATAGGCAAATAAGAACAGTGGAAGAGTTTCACACGAAGCTGTATTTTGTGTTAGAGATATAAGTGCTAGGAGGCAGCTAAAAAGTTACCAAAAAAACCCAGGTGTCAAGTGATGGGCACTCAAGAGAGTGGCAGCACTAATTGCTAGTTTTAGAAGCTAATTTCATATATTGAGTTGTGCTACAGAGGTAGCATCAAATTTTTTCAGAGGATATTATCAAAATAAAAATTGGGGGTGTGTGTAGTATTTTTTAAACCTTTCAAGTTACTGATTATTTTGGTGATAAACTAAATGTGAATGGGGAGGGAGTTAAATTGTTTTTATACCCAACAGGCTGTGACTTCTCATTTCACCTTCCATATCCAATCTCTTTGGCACTGTGCTTTCAAGCACTGCCCCAAAATTTCTTTGGCCTGATAACAGAGTTTGTTCATTTCCAGAAATAAGTTAATTAGTTTCAGGGAAATGAAAAGCTTGGTATAAACTTATTAAATATTGGCAACTCCAAAAACTTGCCATTGTTCCTTTAAATGGTCCAGACTATTGTTCAAAATGCAAATGTGAGTCCCTGATTAGTCATCAGACAAGATGGAAACTTGTAACACTTAGATGTGAAAACCTTAGCAAACAGTGCATAACTAGAGGAACAGCCTCTGAATGAGTCAGTTTGAGTACCAATATTTTGAATGAACAGTGACCAAATGGCACTAATATTTAATATTGGTAACTGCCCTGAAATAGAGACAAATTGTTTAAACCTAAATTTTCTCCATTATGAACATGATGTTTGGGGTATGTCAACGATGCTGACCATCTTGGACATATCCACATGGAAATAGAGTACATTTTATTACCCAAGAGCCAGGCAGGCTTTGTTCCATATGATTCCGTTATCTTAACTGTAAGGCAGGGGTTCTTAACGTTTTTGTTCCACGGACCCCTTTGCCAGTCAGGTGGAAACCACAGACCCCTTACTAAGTCCACACTATACTGTGTATTATTTAATAAATATCTCATACCCACACCAACATATACCCCCACAAGAATAATGTTTTGTTGAGTTTCAATTCAAGCTCACAGACTCTTTGTTAAGAAACCCTGATGTAAGGAGTTAGTTTCTTTACAACACACTTCTAGGAAACAGGAACTGCCAGCCCTGAATTTTCATTTTGACCTTCTGATGTTTATAGCAATCGCTGTATGGGAGCCATTAAAGCATTGGCTGTGTTCCTACCTTCTTTTCAGACTGAAGAAAGTCATTTTTAAGAGGATGTGTCTAAATCAGTGCCTTTTTTCCCAGCCCATCTGGTCATGAGTGTTCATAACTCTCAGGATCACTGATGGATCTTTGAATCCCAAGTTCTCAGTAAAGCACAGACACTGGACTGCTCCCATCCTCAGCAAAGCCCACGGAGGAAAATGTTTCTTTGGTCCCCCAGTTTCTAGAGAAACCATTGTTCCCTTTACTGAATTCTATAATCACAGAAGTGAAACTAATACTACTCTTAAAGGCTCTTGTCATGTTTAGAGATCAATGTGACTTTAGGCTTTGAACCTTCTATATTAGGGTTTAAGACATATTCTCCATAACTGAGGTTTGTAATACGTAAAATACAGGTCTGTTAATTAATCCTTCACCTTAAGGGATGTTAGTTATTGCCTTGGGGTAAACAGATGGCAAGACAGAATTGGTCGCTAACATAGTGCATGTTAGTTTAAGAACACTGGTGTGCATTAATAAGCTAAATGCTGAGGAAGCATAAAATTCACATCCATGTTAAATATGAACATGCTCAATATTGTACTGGGGGAATAACTTCAAGTGGAAGTTTTTGTTCTTTCAAACGTTTATTTTCCTCCAAATTTATTGTTTTTCTGTAATGCTGTGAAAAATCTTCATTTCCCTTTTTCCAAGTGTTGAGATTCTTAAGCATAGACTAATCTTCATCTCTTCAATATCTTGTATGTTGATTTAGTTTCATATGTAAATATTTATATTAGTTCTCAGGGATTTATACATCAATATATATATATATATTCCTACACAGATAAAAACAAGCTTTTTATCCTCATCTTACCACTTGACAATACAATTTTTAATTATGTTTTACACAGCTGTTCCTTGGTCAAGGTCATTTGCAAGAGCAAGTCGGTTTCTGAAGAAATCTTGTTTGGTGGGTGAAGGATCCATTGAGGGATTCTCATTAGTTTTTTCCCTGTATTCTGATCCACTGGACCTAAAATCTCAGCACACAGATAAAGTACAGGTTGATTTGGTTTTAATTGTTTTCAAATATTTTATCCAAATTGCTTTGCATTTGTAAAATAGTTGTCTCCTAGATCTGGAATAAATTTTACTTCCCCTGGATTTCATAACTCAGGACATGTATATCTGAGATTTGCAGTGAACATAAAGAGAATATTTTTCTAATGCTTTCTGGGGACAACTGTGACAATTGTTTCTAGTCCTGAGTAAATGTTAGTGTAAGATATTATGCAGTAACTTTGTAATAGGGGAATATAACCTCAAAAAAATCAAGAAATCCTATTTTTGAGTCAAACAAATAACTACTCCGCAAATTACCAAAGCCCATAAATTAAAATGGATGAAATTAAGTGTTCTCAACCAAAGTTATCAAGGGCCTTTACTGAATTTGGGTGTTACATTACAAACTCTTGCTTTTGCTTGTTTTCATTTTTAAATGAAAGATTTATTGAAGCCAACCATGCATATATGCTACATTTGGTAGTATGCAGAAATTAGTACAGTAATCAGATTGAGGAGATACCATAATCTCAACCACCACAAAGGAGACCAAGCCCAATCAATAATCAACAACTCAAATCAGTCCAATTGATCCCCAGTCCAGGGTGCATTCTTCCTTTATCTTGGTTAAGCCAGTTGGGTAATCCATTCCAGCTCTGCACCTTCTTGTTCATGTCAGAAGTCCCTGGAGGGAGGAGGCTTTCTGGAAATAACCTCTGATAAGCCAGGCTGGGGCCCTTTAGCTAGCTTAAACTGAGCTAGAATGGGTAAAACCAGCCCAGTGACTAAACATCAATATCAAAAGACCTCATGCAGGAAGTATGAAAGTGATGTTAGACATCTCTGTCCAAAGTTCCTACACAACGGAACAAGTTCTCCATATGCTGAGGCTGAGTCAGGTATGCTTCCACAACCCACAAAAGAAGGATAAATGGCCTTTCAAGTTCTTTCACTATCATTGGTATGCTATGAGTCCTCACTGTCGTTATTAGATAATTATGACTATCATTTGCTGAATTAATTGAGCAGAATTCAAATATTTCTTTACATTCTTTAAGGAAAGAAGTTGAATCCACACAAAGATTAAAATCCTGATGTTTGGAAACCTGATGACTGATTAGATTTCTCTACTTTTCACCCTGATCTCGTAGATGAAGCCATAGCTTTCTACTTTTGGTCAGTAAGGATCACTTTTCCACTATATCCCAGTGAAGAAAAGAAAACTGTTCTACCTCTCAGGCCTAGCATATCTGGGTACTTATCAATTGTTCCCAAATAAGATGAAATCTAGGTGGGTGAAAGTCCTCTTCCTTTTCAGAGAATGCCCTGGAAATCTCCCTTGAAATAGCTTCCACATGTCCCACCCTAAAACTCCAGGCCTTCTCTCAACTCTCAGAACTCCCACCTATCTCCAGTTCAAATCATCCCTGATTAGTACAATTGTGCTCATTCTTTCCCCATATCTTCCATTATCCAGAAGACTAGGAAAGGCTCTGAGGTGGTTTTGGTTTTGGGGGTGGGAGGTAGGGAGCAGGTTGCTGTTTCTTCTGAATTGTTTCCCCACATCACAGTATCTCCTCAAAAAAAATTAGTCAAAACCTTCACCTCACATTTCCCCTTAGCTACATCTGATCTCTGCAAAACCCAACATGTCAAACTTTGTTCCAACATGCAACTGTTTATTGTTTACCTGGAAATGGGAAAGCTTTGATGTCACCACCAGCCCCAAGGACCACAGAAATCTTCACCAGTTGCGTTCCCATTTCTGAAACAAATGCCAAAATCGCCCTGTCTAGTTTTCAAAGTCCACAAACTCAGCTTAGTTTTTTTTTTTCTTTTTAACTGCTCCTCTCACAAACTGTACTTTCTCTGTCTCTCGGTGTCTAAATTTCTCTGCATTTCTTGATATTAACTATTAATTACCTTATGGCTAACTTGCTTATCCTTTTCAAAGCCCAGAACTCTACTGTAGCCATGATTAAAAATTCATTTTCATCCTTTTAAAAATAATTCTGCTTGACTCCATAATACTTGCATTGTACATAGCCACCTGAACACCTGTACTCTTCCAAAGGCATGGCTACTAGGCTCTAAAGTAATGTATACCTCAATTACTGGGAAATAACCTACAGAATCTAGAAGAAAGGCCCAGCATATTTGCTTTTATTCCCTTTCTCTTTAAAACAAAAATAGCTTTTGAGCTCCCGGGGTCATTCTAGCAGACTGCTCAGCAGATCTGAGCAGACACTTGAGGGACAGACAGGCAAACATTCACTGGTTATAGACAATGGCTGCCAGACACACAGCCACCCACGCTTTAGGTGGAAAGAGGAACAAAGAGCGGACCTTTTGCTAACTTTCCTTCCACATACTTGACAGAAACAAAGAAAATAGCAAGCTGGGTAGGTCATACAAGTATAGATTTGCTACTAATAAACCTTGAAAGCTTGTTTGTGGCTGGGGAAGTGCAGAGAGGTGGAATACAGAGCCACAGATACTTCTGACCTAAGTAGAGTTGGTCTTCTAATTGGAAAGACTGTCCTCTTTGAAAGCTTTAGGAGACATGCACATGGAGAAGTAAGGGAGCAGGAAAACACCCATGTTGGCCAGATCAGTCAGCCCAGTTAATCAATGGGGTAACAAATGAGAATTTGTTTAGTTAATATTTGTTGAGTGCTTACTATGTGCTAGGTACCAGATACTTTGCAGCTAGGTTACCCTTATTTGGACTTTAATTTCTTTTACTTCTCATGTGTTGGATAGAACATAGTACACTAGATAGATATATTGAAGATCCTTAACTTCATGATTATTTGAAATGACCTATTGAGGAACATTTGTAATTAGGGTTAAGTTATCTAAAATGTTTATCCCTTCAACTACCTTCTTCCATTTTAAAGTTATATAGGGAAACAAATGGTAAATGAAGACCCCAAAGTGGTTAAGAATGGGATGAGGGGATTCAGATGGCCTTAGGAAGGGAGAGAAGAAAGTAAGGATAAAATTCTCAATTGATTCTTTAGCAGTCCTGCTTTCTATTACATGGTCTGTTCCATGGCCAAGGGTGGGCATTTGCAAAAACAACTAAGACACCAAAAGAAGAGGATTCACTGATATTTGATGATAATGGGTCCCTGTAAAAGTGGTCTCTATGTGTGTGATTAAGAGAACAGAGATATTTTGATGTGATTGGTGGAGGGAAGGTGATGAGTAGGATGGAGACACTCGGAGGCAAATGCATAAGTTATAAAGAGCTAAAGACAAAGAGAATAGGTGAGGAAGTGGAATTAATCATTTAGAAGCCATATTCTGTATCTTCCACTACCCCCAAAATTTAAGGATAAAAAGAGAGCACAGCATCTACGTTCCCTACCCTTTAACTGTCTTCTCCTGTGCCCCACCCCCAACCAAGAATTTTCATTAACCTCAGTGCAAGATTTATACATAAATATGAAGTCGTTTTTGCATCAGACTTCAAGACAGTCTAGGTTTAACTCTTTGACAATCTCCATATAGATGCTTATATAATGGGATAGTTTGCCTTCCTTCCTGCTCAAAGGCAGGGGATAAGGATTCAGTACAGCATCAACCTATCACATTAGGTCTATTCCTGGTTTCTGAGAAGACTCATTAAGTTTTTAAAAGTCACTTAACATTTTCAAACTCTAAATATGTATTCTTTATTCTGATCAATTCTGGCACCTTTCAGGGACATGTGACCTGGTATCTACCCAGGACAGATGTGCCTGAGATGGAAATAAGCAGAGCATCATCCTTTTCCCAAATATTCTAGGCATGTTTCAGGATTTTTTTAATGATGTCAGCTTGGATCTCCCATTTGAGTCCTTGTGGGTATGAGCATTCGGCCCTCCCAGCCTCAGAGGGAAGAGAACCCTTTCCCAGGTTTTCTGTTGCATCTGGCTCCATGCCTAGCTTCATCCCGAAGCAGCATTCTGGGTGTGTGGGGCCACCAGCCAAACAAGCCCCTATGGATACAAAAATTGTGTCAGTGTAGACAGCAATGAGCCTCTCCAGAGGGCTGTGGGGGAGGTGGGCAGCAAGCCCCAGACATGACCCAGGTGGCTTTTCTGGCACTGGCCCATTTTGGACTTCTGAGGCTAGGCTCTGGCATGATTCCACTACCCAAGATTAGCCACTGCAGAAAGTCACAGGGCTTGCTGTTAGCCTGACCTCCAACACTTAGAAGGAAAATGAGGTGAATGCCTCTTTGTGGTTCCTCCTTGAATCGGTCCATATGCTTGTCTTCAGAGTACAAGTTCCTACATAAGGGGCTGGGACCATGTCACTCACACATCCTATACAAGTGTCTTGCATAGTGCATGCACCTAAGAAAGGATGCTTAGTTATTGAGAAGAGTGGTATGTCTCATCTGAGTTAAAATCCACTGCCCTTTCTGTGCTAGGCTTGGGCTTCCCTGCCCTCTGTTCAGTAGCCTAATAGGATGAAACACTCAGGACCAGCCACTTGAGCTGCTTCTTTATACCCTGCCAAGTCTCCCAAAGTATCCACTGCGATGCCCTGAACAAAGCCAGGAAACATACTGGAAGGAGTAGTCATCTGTGTGACTCCACCTTTACTTCCATTCAGATAACACTTCAGATTTTAAATACAAAGGACAGTACCAGTATTGGTGATTGCAATATGCCTGATGCAGGAGGAACTGAGGGGCTGATCTATAAGAAAGGACAGGAGGACGAAGGAAACCCATTTAGCCTCTAGGAAGAACCCAAAAAGCTGCAAGAGGATTGAAAGCAAGTAACCAACATGAATTTGGAGAGCCCATAGCAAGTCCTCAGCATTGTGCCAGGGCCTGTGGGGCTACAGAAAGATACACCTCGTCTTCTCTGTGGTGGGTCTTTAAAATCATAGATCCTAAGGCCCACGTTAATATCTTGTTTCAGATGATAAAAAAAATTTGCAATTATTCAGGTTGATCTACAACAAAGTCAAACTACAGAGAAATCGAATTTCAGCCCTAGGAAGGATCCTGCAGATTATCTTGAGCAAACTCCCACCCAGTGTAGGTTTCCCTTCAATAGTATCTCTGATCATGGTCATCTAGCTTCTACTTAAATAAAGAAAACCAACTCCCTCCTGAGGCAGCCAGCTCTAGTTCCAGGGAGCTGAATTGTTGGAAGTTCTTCCTCTTAGCCATTGCTCCTTGTTCTGCCCTCTGGATATAAAGAGAACAAGTCTACTTCCTCTGCTTTGTATAACTGGCAGAGTATTTTCTTAGATCTCTCTGATAAGTGGGAATTTGTAAAGGGACCAGTTGGTTCACGTGCTCATTGCTTTCCAACAGACACCTTTCAGTCATTATAAATGGCAGTGTGCAAAAAGTGGCTGTTTTGGGAATACTCAGCAGTGGTTAAAATAAGAAAAAGAATTAGGATAAACCATGAAAAAAAAGTTCTCACTCCAGGCCTGCCCTCAATTCTTCCATTAAGACCATTGTCTGAATCCACCAGTAACTTCTGCTTTCAAGGAACAAGTGATTTCCCTGTGCTTCATTATTTACCAGCTCCTCTTCAGTCAGGGAGCAACAGTGCCTTTAACTTTTCCATCCACCAAAATACGAAGACTTGTTTAAAACTAACTGCAAGAAAATCTCTACCAAGATAAAGTATCAGGGAGAATCTAAGGGAGAGAGAGGTAGGCCTGAAGACCAGAGGAGATATAAACAGCAGTCTCTAGGCAGGCGATGGCTGGACTGTAGAATCCCTCTATGGCCAAAGGCTAATGCTCAGCTCGCTCTTGCTTATATTTTATGCTGGGGTTTGGCTACTGGCTCCAACTTTGTAAGATAGCAATGCTAAATGCTGGTCCAAAATGACTGGGGGGTGATGTGTCATAATACAAGGACTTAGAATCTAAAGGACATGGAAGGGAAATACCTTGTTTTTGCCTCCTATGGAGTGTTGACACTGCTTTAAGGTGATTTCTAACTAGAGCCCAGGCCAAATCCACTCATTAAGGAAAAAGACTAGCAAAAGTCCCCATAACTTGGTACTAGCATCCAGGATAACTCTAGGCCCTACAGGCAGAAATGCTGAGATGCCCTCTGAAAACTTTCCAGAGGGGGTGATTCTGATGGGAACACCCATTACATCCAACTCCAATACTGGATCCCACTCTTCCCAATCTGGAAGGGATTGGATTGTCATCACCTCATCCCAGGGGACCTCCTTTTCTCACCCCTCTCGGTCACATAACTTTAGGAAAAAGGAAAGGAGGACTAAAAGACAGAGGAGGTGGGGAGAGAGCTGAGTTTACTTCTAGTATGGGACATTACAATGAGAAACATCTTCACCCTGCAGGAATCATAGCTACTGGGTGCAGGCATTGGACTTGAAGCAGTTGTGTGAGCCCAGGCTATTTGATACTTATTGTTAAAACCTCAAGACTTAGCCCAAAGGGAAATGAGTTACACTGCTGTCTTGTCTAAGGGCTACTCACTTCTTTTTAAAGAGCTTGCGGAAGGAGCTGCGAAAGCCCCCTTTCTGGTCTTGTCTGGGGTTTTGATCGCTGAAAGATGTTTGTTCACTTTCTCTTTCTTCCTTTGGACAGAATCTGGTGCTGTCTTCTAAATGCATCTCCTGAAAACACAAAAGAGGGATTTTTTTTAAAAGTCTTTTCCAAAGTCAGTATCTGTCCTGATGGTGGGACTACGTGTAGTTTGGTCACTTTCCCCTCTCACCCCAAAAGACTAATGGTGGGTACCCAATCCCAACTAAAGCAAACCTAGGCTAATTTAAAAATCAGGAGTTGAAAAGAGGGTAATTTACTGGTAGATAAGTATTTTCTATACGTGAAGGCAACTAGCCTAGAGTGATATAACAATAATTAAAGAGCAGGAAATGACAAATGAGAAGTTAGCTAATGTTTAAAGAATGTAGAAATTAAATTCTTATTCTGGCACCAACATTGTCTTGCTGGAAAACCATTAGTTGTTTCCTCATACCCCTGCAGACATTTCTCTTTCTAGAAAATAAAATGGTGGCTTGACTGTAATACTAGTTTTAAACTCATGTTCCTAGCTTTCCATTTAAGGCATAAATGGGGGAAGGCGTTTTCGAGGGTTAAATGTGTTTAGAAATAAATGTAAACTAATATTTCCAACCTTCAAATATGCCTTTAATACAGTTTTAACAATTCTCAACCCATGGTATTTGCACTTCTAAAGTAAAAATAAATTTTAAAATGACTATCTTTTGTGAACTCTAGTTTCTTTTTAAATGTGAGGTATGCTAAATAAACAGATATGCATATATCTTTATATGTGTACAGACTATAAGGCTAGCTGTGCATATATATTTATATCCCACATGAACAAAATATCTACCTTGAGGTGACTGCAATCTAAATGTACCCTAAAAATAACCACTTAATTTCAAATAACTTTAAGATAACCCAGGGAATCAAAGTAAAAACACGTCAGTGATGCCTTGAAAGCATCATGAATTGGGTGGGTGACTCCTTGCTGACAGAGAAGTGAAGAGGGGGGATGATTTTTTTCAGGAAACATAAGAGTTTGACTTTGAGACGATAACTTGGGGTTGTTGTAGTAGATATAGAGATTCTCTGAGATTCTACTAAGGTTCATAACTAAACCATGGAGATTGACATCTTGCTGGCTTAGTGCAGTGTTTTTCAAAGTGTGATTCTAGGACCACAGGATCACCTGGGACCCTTACTTAAATAGAAATTCTCATGCCCCTCCCCAGAATATCTGAATCAGAATCTCTGTAATTAAGCCTAGGCAATCCTTGTGTACACTTAGGTTCAAAAACCAGTGATTTAAAGCATGCTTCTCAAACTTATATGAATCACTTGAGAATCTTGCTAAAATGCTGATTCTGATTCAGTAGGTCTGAGGTGGGGCCCAAGTTCTGCATTCATAACAAGCACACGGATGATGCATTTGCTACTAGCCCAAGGACCAAGTTTTGAGAAGTGAGGTTTTAAGGGTTATCAATTCTATTAATAGTTTAAGGAAAATCTTGCTGGGAATCATGATGTTGATAATATCTTGCATTTGTATAGCATTCTATGCTTTTTAAAGCATATTCACAAAATTTATCTTATTTGGCCTGATCCTCACAACAACCCTGTGAGGTAGGTAAGGTATATATTGTCTTATTTTTACAGATGAGAAAATTGGAGGCACAGAGAAGTGAAGTGAAGTGTCCAAAAATCACACAGCTGTTTGGCAGCAGAGAGCCCAGATTTCCTGGCACCCAGTCAGGTGCTTTTTTGCACTAAAGCCTATTGTCATCCTTCTTGACTCTTAGAAACAGAAGACTAAGGGATAGGACTTCGCTGGCTCTGCTGCACAAGGTTGGAACGTACACAAAGTATATTCAAGGAGATGAAACAGTTGGTACTTTGCACATCTCAGCAGGAAAAGAGCTAACACCTTTAAGAATAGGGCTTTTGAAGGATTAATCTTTTACAACTGCAACCCCCATCTCTGCCCCCACCTCAAACATACACACACACACAACACAAATACATAATGTACACACATACCCACATGCACAGACATACACAAATATATACACACATGCATGCACACACATATGCATATACACAGCTTCTGCCCACCTGCGCTCTGCATGCCTCCTCTAGGATTCCCAACAACCCAGGCCTTCTGAGTTTTGAGAAAGGAAAATTTTGTCCAAAATGAGAAATAAGCACTGGGGGGGGGGTGCATGTAGCTTGGCAGTTGAGTACCTACTTCCCACATACAAGTTCCCGGGTTCAATCCCCAGTACCTCCTCAAAAACCAAACAAACAAACAACAACAACAAAAAAAAACTGACATTGTTAGGGGCGAGAACTTGCTGTCTGGTAGGTCTGATTAACAGTCCCTAACATACTGGTTATTTTTAGTTGATAAGCCTGATAAACAGCCACAAATATATTACTTTTTGTTTGTGTCTCAGATATTACTTATTATTTCTGATTGATGATTTTTGCCTGGGAATTGTTGAACCCGAACTTTTACACATATCAACTAAGGAAGATATTTGTATGAACGTGTGAAATAAAAGTTTTCTTTGCAGCATAGACTATATCTGTTAGAAAGTTTTGTATGTAAATCTCTGCCTATCCCAGGTTACTATGAACTGGCACTATTATTTCTTTTTTACTTCTCTTGTTATGAACTTTTAGACTTTGATACATGCCTCAGATCTATTTGTCGAAGAAATTTTGCTTAATAGAATTTTATAACATTTAGAGCTGAAAATCAGAGCCAGAGGGAATCTGAGAACCATTGGGGAACCTCAGCAACTTTAGCTATCACAGGCAGCAGACCTTTGAGGTGTTATTGCCCTCTGTAGATAGCAGACACCGACTGATTTTTGGAGCACAGGTAGGCAGCAAGCAC
>PVKH010013321.1:0-16897 GCA_004027955.1 Chaetophractus vellerosus | reverse complement strand
CTCTTTTCTTTTTTTTTTAAAGATTTATTTTTAAAATTTATTACATATCCCCCCCCCTTTCTGCTTGTTCTTGCTGTGTGTCCATATTTGTGTTCCTCTCTGTCTGCTTTGTCTCCCCCCTGCTGCAGTGATGCACTGAGACCGGTCACCATGCAGGTGGCTTTGCCTCACTTGTGGGTGGCTTCTGCTTCCAGTCATGGCTGGCTCTCCTTCAGTTCATGGGTGGCTGGCTGCGCTCTGTTCACGGGTGACCTGCCTTGCCCGTGACGGCTTTGCCCTGTCTGTGGCAGGTTTTTGCCCTGCCCACGGTGGCTCTGCCCACCCATGGTGGCTTGCCCTTCTCAAGGTGGTCTGCCCACTAGGAGAGGTCCCCAGGAACTGAACCCGGGGCCTCCCATGTGGTATACCAGCACCCTTATCCACTGGGCTATACGGCCAGCTCCAAAAAGCTCTTTTCTTAAGCTGTGAATTTTCCTAAAAGCATACTGACTACTAGGATCTGGAATTACAATTGTTTAATTTGTTTTAATCATAATTTAGAAAAGATCTTTCTATAGCTTTCAAGGATGTTTCCTTTACTTACTAAATTTTGATAACAGAATTATTAACCACCCTCATTGTAAGCCTGTTAAAAGGTTTAAGTTGGGGAATTACAGGACAAACTATGACTCCTAATTCCCCAGCCCAGAAGAGTTTTAATGTGTCCTACCTAGCCCTTCCCTCAGATCTCTTGCAAAGAGAAGATCCTGGGGCCTTGGTAGGTCAATGAGCTTAGGAAAATCTTTTTCCCTTTTCCAATAGCTTGTATATTCAGATTTCTATATGACCTTTCCATCCTGCTCCACCTAAATTGGACTCCAGGAATACTTATTCACAAGTATAACCACCTATTGGTTTTACACTTTGAATAGAGCTCTCTCAAGAAATTTCATGTGTTAATTTATATCAAATTAGCCATCCTGGTGTATGAAGATATACACTGAGCAAATAGTCAGACACAAATAGAGAGTTAGATATAAAAACACAACTTACTAAAGTTACTAAAAATGTTCATTCTTTTACAAAATAAGTTTAACTGTAAAATAATATTCAAAAGATTTCTTTGAAGGCTATTTTTAATCTAATTTACACTGTGACCATGCAGTTTTGCATAAGAATTTCATTCCTGTTAGTTATTGGCTTATAACCAAAATGTCCCCAATGCTTTATAATACAGTTTACATTTTCCTTTACTTCAGAGCTTTGCTTACATTGTATTTTGAGTTTGGCAGATCTTGGAGGGGCAAGACTAATTCCAGTATATGCTCCCTGAGGTCATTGGCACCTCAGGGAAACTGGTTTCTCCAATGAATTGATGATTTTAGGAATACCAATATTCAGAGGTGTGAGGTTAACCTCCCCAGTCCTCAGAGATAACTAACAGGACACTGACAGTCAATAAACTGGAAGAGGAGATGCTCAATCCCAGGGGTTGGGAATTCTACCAGGCAGAAATTTAGTCCACACTTGGAGCCATGAAAGAACATAGGGTCAGTAATACTAGTGCAAGGACAGGAGATGGGGTGTCTCAAGTTTGCTATCCCTTGAGTTATAGGGGGCAGATGCTGTCATGAAACAACCATAAGTAAAGGCAAGGGATGAGTCTGGATGTGAAATAACCATAAGCAAAAGCAAACTCAGTTTACAATCTTCATCACCATAGCTGCAGTTTAAGGGCAAGGTGAAGCTAGTTACAAACAACCATTATCAAAGGTTAGTTTAAGATTACCACTATAAGAGCTAAAGCCTAAGCTATATCCACCCAGTTATAATAATTTCAATCACTATCCTTCTGCAGTTTAATAGTATAAACAATCTATATAATGATCTTAGCTCTTAGTTACAGTTTCTAGTAAGTTTTCACTTAAAAAACAATTAGAGGTGCACAGTCACTAGCTCTGGCAAAGGGTGGAGAGGGGTTTCCTTTCTGTGGGTTTTGTCAACAGGAGCCCCTAGCAGTTTTAGGGAGTGAATTAGCCAGCTGGAAGTGGTTCTGGACTGAGGGGAGAGCAAATTTGCTGTACATGGCTAATCTGCCTAACTGACACAGATGCTAGGCTCAGCAAAGGGTGGAGATAGCAATTTTACAGCTCTGTGCTGAGTAACACAGTCTCAGCTCCCCTGGGTGAGTCAGGCAGGGAGAAGTAATAGATATGTCTCCATGAGCCAATTTGGGGTCCCCTCACAGGAGGGAGTGGTCTAGAAGAGGTGTTATTTAATGGCCCATATTACATTAAAAAAATAGAGATTGAGAAATGAATTGACTAGTTTTATTCAATACATTCTGCCTCAAACCCTGCAGAGGGAAGGCTGCAGGGCAATTGATTAATGAACACTGGCTGAGAGGCTACACAAGGGCCCAAAAGGAGCGCTGTTTTTCCTTAGCTTTGACTGCATGCTAGTGTGATTCTTCCATTAACTCTCTCCTCTTCTTGTTTTTCTTTTTTTAAATTAGGTGCTGATAGCTTTTTTCTTCTTTGCTGGTCTTCTTCATCCTTGACTTTCCATTCTCTGTGTATAGTGATTGTGTCTACCAATGCTATCTCCTCTCCTTCCTTCATCTTTCTACCCTCAGCTTTCTGTTGTGGTTCTTACATTCCACCTTTTTTCATTTGCTCTCAACTTTACCCGTGTTAACTTCAATCTTGTCTATTCTGTTCTTCTTTCTTTCTTTCTGTATTAGATTTTTTCTTTCCACCTTTTCTTTATTAGTTTTCTCTCTCCTCATCATTCTGGCCCTATAAAATATTCTATACATTTTTCTCAATTTGATTCCCCATTCCATTGTAGGCACTCCAAATTTTCCCCTATTACTCTACAGTGCCTACACGAGATAAATATTCAATTTATTAAGTCTAATACAGTCCCTCTTCTAACTTTTATCAATAGTACTATTATCCCTTTTCCTTTCTTACCTGTTTCAATTGCTCTGGCATAATCTTCTTCCTTCAAAGGAACATAGAAAAAAACAAGGAAATACAACCAATGGAAAAAAGTATCAACAAGAAAACTTAGCACACACACAGAACTACAAGCAAAATAAAACCATAGAGCAGAGAGAGAAGCTAATCAACTGAATAAACCCATCAAGATAAAATGATGGCCAGAGGGCAAGAAAAAATTACAAGCCATACTGAAAATCTGGAAGACATGAACCATTCCAAAGAACAAAGTGAAAACCAGGAAGAGATGCAGAACATAGAACAACTAATGAAAGCTTTCCAAACAAATATGAAGGACCAACATGATGAGGTGAAGGAAGAGATTAAGGATATTAAGAAGACACTGAGAGCACATCCTGAAGAACTTGTAAACATACGTAAAAAGATAACAGATTTGATGTCAATGAATAGCATAATCCAGGAAATAAAGAAGATGATGGATTCCCATAACAGCAGATTTGAACAGCCAGAAGAAAGAATTAGTGATGTGGAAGACAGCACATCTGAAATCAAACAGATAGAAGAAAAGATAGATAAAAAGATAGAAAAAGTCCACCAGGGACTCAGGGATTTAACTGATAACAAAAGACACACAAACATACTTATTATAGGCATCCCAGAAGGAGTAGAGAAGGGAAAGGGAACAGAAGGAGTTTTGAAGGAAATAATGGTTGAAAACTTCCCAACCCTAATGAGGGAGAAGGATGTACATATCCAGGAAGGACTGCACATCCTAAACAGTATAAATCCCAACAGGCCAACCACAAGACATATACTTGTCAAAATGTCAAATGCTCAAGACAAAGAGAAAATACTCAAGGCAGCAAGAGAAAAGAGAACCATCACATACAAGGGAAGCACAATGAGATTAAGTGCTGAGTTCCCAGCGGAAGCCATGGAGTCAAGATGACAGTGGTATGACATAGTCAAGGTACTAAAAGAAAAAACTTCCAACCACAAATTCTCTATCCATCAAAGCTGGCATTCATAAATGACTGAGAGTTCTAAATATTCACAGATAAACAGAAACTAAGGGAATATGCCAATAAGAAATGTGCACTTCAAGAAAACTAAAATAAGCTCTAAAAGTTGACAGGAACAAACAGTAGACAGAGAGTTGGAGGAGGAAAGTGTAAGAACAAAAAAATGCATAAAGAGGAAAAAAAACTACATAGAACACACATAAACCCAAAGAAAATAAGGCAGATGTAAGAAATTCATTGAGAGTAGTAAAACTGAATTTTAATATATTAAACTCACCAGTCAAGAGACACAGATTGGCAAAATGGATAAAGAAATATGAACCATCTATATGTTGTTTACAAGATACCCATTTTAAACCCAGGGATTCAATCAGGCTGAAAGTAGATGACTAGAAAAAAATTTTACAATCAAATAAAACCAAATAAGGGCAGGAGTAGCTATTCTAATATCAGACAAAATAGACTTTAAATGCCAAACAATCATAACAGACAAAGATGGACAGTATATATTAGTAAAATGGGTAATCTCTCAAAAAGAGCAAACAATTATAAACTTATATGCACCTAATCAGGGCACCTCTAAATATGTGAGGCAATCACTGTAAAAACAAAGTGGAGAAATAAATGCCTCTACAAATATAGTGAGGGACCTTAATACACCATTATCACCATGATACAGAACATCTAGACAGAGAATCAGTAAAGAAACAAAGTACCTGAATAATGCAATAGAGGACCTGGACTGAATAGACATATAGAATGTTACCCACTAATACAGTGGGATATACATTCTTCTCGAGCACACATGGATCTCATTCCAAGATAGACCATATGATAGGCACAGAACAACTCTCAATGAGTTCAGAATGATTGAGATTATGCAAAGTAATTTCTCTGACCATAATGGAATGAAATTGGAAATCACTAAGTGCCAGAGAACTGGCTGAGGCATGAAGATATGGAAATTTAACACCACACTCATGGACAAACAGTGAGTCAAGGAAGAAATCTCAAAGGAAATCAGTAACTACTTCAAATTGAATGAAAATGACAACACAACATATCAAAACCTATGGGATGCAGCCAAAGCAGTACTGAGAGGGAAATTTATAGCTCCATATGCATGTATTAAAAAAGAAGAAAGAGCTAAAATTGAAGTATTAACTGCACACCTGAAAGGTTTGGAAAAACAACAACAAACTAACCCTAAAGGAAGCAGAAGAGAGAAATAAAAAAAGATCAAAGCAGAGCTAAATGAAATAGAAAATAATAAAACACTAGAAAAAGTAAACAAACCAAAAGCTGGTTCTTTGAGAAGATCAAAAAACTTGACAAACCCTTAGTCAGTCTAAGAAAAAGAGAGAGCAGATGCAAATACACAAAATAAGGTGAGAAGAAAGGGATATCATTACTGACCATATGGAAATAAAGAATATCATAGCTGGATACTTTGAAAAATTATTTGCAAGCAAGAATGATAATTTAAAGGAAATGGACAAATTCATAGAAACTCACAAGCAGCCCACACTAATGAAAGAACAAATTGATGAACTCAACAGTCCAAACACAGGTAAAGAGACAGACCCAGTCATCAAAAACCTCCCAACTAAGAAGAGCCCAGGACCAGACGGCTTCACTGCTGAGTTCTACCAAACATTCTGGAAAGAAATCACACCAATCCTGCTTAAGCTCTTCCAAAAAAATAGAAATAGTAGTTACATTCCCTAAGACATTCTATGATGCCAACATTACCCTAATACCAAAGCCAAAGATACCACAAGAAAGAAAAATCACAGACCAATCTCTCTAATAAACCTAGATGTGATAATCTTCAGCAAAATACCTGCTAATCACATTCAATAACATATCAAAAGCATTATACACCATGACCAAGAGGGTGTTATCGCAAGTATGCAAGGGTGATAGTCAACAACATAAGAAAGTCAGTCAAGGTAATACAACACATAAATAGATTGAAAGAATAAAATCACATGGTCATCTCTATAGAGGCAGAAAAAGCATTTGACAAAATACAGCACACTTTCCTGATAAAGATCCTGCAAAATATAGGAATAGAGGTAATCTTTCAGAACATGATAAAAGTATATATGAAAAACCCAAAGCTATCAACATCTTCAATTGGGAAATACAAAGAGCATTTCCTCTGAGATCAGGAAGAAGACAAGGATGGCCACTATCATCCCTCTTATTTAACAATGTTGTAGAGGTACTTTCTCAAGCACTGATGCAAGAAAAAGATATAAAAGGCACCCAAATTGAAAAGGAAAAAGTAAAAATTTCATTATGAATGCATTACCTTCCTCCCAGCATGGGACATGACTCCCGGGGATGAGCCTCCCTGGCAGTGCAGTATTACTAACAAATGCCAATGGGCCCAGTGACTGGAAATTGACTCCAAATAAAAGGGGGAAATGGTAAAGACAAATGAGTACATAGGGCTAAGGGAATTCAAAGTTAGTCGGGAGATCAACCCAGAATTAACAAATATGCACACCCGAGTAGGATATCCTAGGCTTCCAATAAGGATATCACCCCAAACTGAGGGCCTTCTGAGGGCTTTGGAGATATCCAGGTCCTATATCAGGGCAGATATCCCCAGAGTTTGGTGCCTTACCAGTGGGCCCTAATTTGGATCCCTTGCTCTTGAGAGTGACAGAGACTGACAGAAATATGTCTTCACTGCTCACGATCCATCTGTCTCTTCTATTCACACCTATATTTGATGCCAGAGTTTGAGGTGTACCTCCAGAGACCAGAACTTATGCACTGTTCATGTGCCATCTGGGTCCAGAGGCTCTGTGGACCTGCAACTCCTACTCTACAACACAATGGACTCACCCAGGACACCTAGTGGGTGTTGATGATCAACGATGTCTATCCCGGGGAATGTAGAGAGCCTGCACCTGTAGGCAGGACAACTCTTCTATCATATCTATGGGATATAAGTGCCCCCTCACTTGGTGGTGGAGGGGACATCACCATCCCCGTCTCCTTGTGATTGGGGGAAGAACTATGGACTAGAATGGACTTGTTGGTGTCCTGTTATAGACTTGTGATTCTTGCAATGGAAGAAATTACAAAATTATGTGCAGCCAGGGGCCACTGGGTGCTTTGGGGGCAGGGAGAGGGAAGGGTAATTGTAATATTGGGGCTTTTTTGGGGAATTGGGAATTGTGCTGGGTGATGTTGCAATGGAGAGTATAGGTCATTTTATATCATTATGTATCATGCAGAACTGTATGGGACAGAGGGTGGTCTACAGTCTGAACTGTGATACATGCTTGATGGAAAAGCCCCAAAATGTGTATACCTATTACAGGCATTGTGCCACACTGATGAAGGAAATAAATGTGGGAGGTTGTGGGCCATGTGGGAGGTATGGCATATGGGGATTTCTAAAATTTCTGTGTAATATTTATGTAATCAAGGTATCCTAAAAAATATATATATATATGTATATATATGAACTTTTTACAAAATGGGCAAGTGACCTGAAAAGACATGTCTCCAAAGAAGAAATACACATGGATAAAAAGCACATGAAAAAATGCTTGACATCTCTAGCTATTAGAGAAATGCAAATCAAAACTACAATGAGATACCATCTTACACCCATTAGACTGGCAGCTATTAAAAAAACTGCAGATTATAAATTTTGAGAGGATGTGGAGGAATGGGAACCCTCATCCACTGCTGGTGGGATTGTGGATTGGTACAGCCACTGTGGAGGACAGTATGGTGGTTCCTCAAAAAACTAAATATAGATCTTCCATATGATCCAGCTATTCCACTGCTGGGTATATATGCAGAAGAGTTGAAAGCAAAGACAAGAACAGATATATGTACACCAATGTTCATAGCAGCATTATTCACAATTTCCAGAAATGGAAATCAGCCCAGGTGTCCAACAACAGATGAATGGATAAACAAATTATGGTACATACATACAATGGAATACTACTCAGCAGTAAGAAGGAATAAAGTGCTAACACACAGGATAACATGGGTGAATCTTGAAGACCTTATGTTGAGGGAAGCAAGCCAGGCATTGAAGAATGAGCGGTACATGACTTCACTGATATGAATTAAGGAAATTGAGCAGTACCTGAGAGCTAGGTTCTGAAAGATAGGTTTAAAATAAAGAGAAAGAGAAGAGAAAGTTGTAGGACGTCATCCATAGGCACGTACTCCATGATGAGCTGATGGAGTGTGGTTGCATGTTGGGAGGATGGGGCAGGCGGGTGGTGATATTGCTGGGTTTTGTGGTGCAGGAATTTTGCCTGGGAGGACTGGGAGTGGCTGGTTGGAGAGCACAGGATTTTTTTGGGGGTGGAGGAGGGTGCAGATCGACACTTGGGACTTGTGGGTGAGGTGCTGTGACTGAAGAGATGGGAGTGCTCTTGTCACGGTGTGGAGGGGAGGTATTGCAGCTAAGGGGTGTGGGATCCTTCCCACTCTTGGCGTTTATTCACCCCTTCACAGGTCTACTTGTGAGGATTCATACTGCCCAGCCCCTCACCTGGAGAACAGGGTTGAGCCACCTGTGTTTCCAGCTGGGGAACAAAGTACTCATGATTTTAAGTTGAACAATCCAACTCACACTCCAGTTACCTCCAGACCAATGCACCTAATACCTCCATCCCCCAGGCTCCCAGAAAGAACAACACTGGCAGGCTCTATCCCCATTCAGCCATCTTCTGCTTCAGAGCTGGTGACTGTGCACCTAAACCGATGCCATCTTGCCTCAGGAACCAGTATTTTTTTCTTGATTTTTTTAAAATTGGTAAATTCTTTTTTTTTTTTTACATATTCCCCCCTTTCTGCTTATTCTTCTGTGTTCCTTTTTTGCATTCTTTTGTGTCTGCTTGTCTGCTCCCGCTGCAGTGAACCACCAAGTCAGCTCACTGGGTGGTGGCCTTGCCTGCTTGCAGGTGGCCTGTCCTTCTCATGGGCAGCTTTGCCATGCTCATAGGCAGCTTTGCCATGCTTGTGGGTGACTTGCCTGCCCATGGCAGCTTTGTCCTGCCCGTGGCAGCTTCTTTTTGCCATGCCCATGGTGGCTTTTCCCCACCCACAGCATCTTGCCTTTTCAAGGTGGTCTGCCCACTCAGAGAGGCCCCAGGAACCAAACCCAGGGCTTCCCATGTGGTAAACTGGCACCATATCCACTGGGCTACAGCTGCCCCCCCTTTCTTTTTTTTGTTCTCTTTCTTTTTTTGTTAATACATTCATTTAGAACTATAAAATTCCCTCTCAGTACTGCTTTGCCTGCATCCCATAAATTTTGATATGTTGTGTTGTCTTATTCTTTTGATTTGAGGTATTTACTAATTTCCTTTGAGATTTCCTCCTTGACCCATTGTTTGGCCAAGAATGTCCTGTTTAATTTCCATATCTTCATGCCTAATCGAATTCTTTGGCACTTAGTGATTTCCAATTTCATTCCATTGTGGTCAGGGAATTTACTTCGTGTAATCTCAATCATTCTGACCTCATTGAGAGTTGTTCTGTGGCCTAGCAGGTGGTCTATCTTGGAGTATGATCCTTGTGTACATGAGAAGAATGTATTCCCCACTGTATTAGGGTGTATCCTTTTGTATATGCCTATTAGGTCCAGATCTTTTAATATACTATTCAGGTTCTTTGTTTCTTTGCTGACTCTCTGTCTAGATGTTCTGTCTCATGGTGATAATGGTGTATTAAAGTCCCCCACTATTA
This sequence comes from Chaetophractus vellerosus, assembly GCA_004027955.1. NCBI lineage: Eukaryota > Metazoa > Chordata > Mammalia > Cingulata > Chlamyphoridae > Chaetophractus > Chaetophractus vellerosus. Next base: position 7,194 of record PVKH010013321.1, on the reverse strand, counting down.
TTGTAGATGCATTTATTTCTCCACTTAGTTTTTCCAGTGTTTGCCTCATGTATTTTGAGGCACCCTGATTAGGTGCATAAATTTTATGATTGTTCTCTCTTCTTCAGTGATTACCCCTTTTACTAATATATAGTGTCCATTATTGTCTGTTATGTTTGTTTTGCATTTAAAGTCTATTTTGTCTGATATTAGAATAGCTACTCCTGTTCTTTTTTGGTTATTATTTGCTTGCAAAATTGTTTTCCAGCCAGTCACTTTCTGCCTCCTTGAATCCCTGTGTCTAAGTTGGGTCTCTTGTAGACAACATATAAATGGGTCACATTTCTTTAACCATTCTGCCAATCTGTGCCCCTTAACTGGTGAGTTTAATCCATTAACATTCAGTGTTATTACTCTCTAATAATTTCTTAAATCTGCCATATTGTCTTTGGTTTATGTATGTCCTATGTAGTTTTTGTTTCTCTTTATGTCTTTTTAAGTGTTCTTCCACTCTCTTCCAACTCTCTTTCTCCTGCTTTTTCCTTTCATCCTTTAGAGCTTAATTTAATATTTCCAGAAGTGCAGGTTTCTTATTGGGATATTCCCTTAATTTCTGTTTACCTGTGAATATTTTGAACTCTCCATCATTTTTGAATGCCAGCTTTGCTGGATATCAATTTCATGCCTGAAATTTTTTCTTTTAGTACCTTGACTATTCATGCCATTGTCTTGTTTCATTTAACAGCACTGGAATATATATCTGAATATGAGTGAATATGATAATCCTAGGTTTTGTATATGGTAACAAAATAACAATTTTTACTGTTGGCTATTAAAAAAAGAGAGCTTCAAATGTTGGAGAGGGTTTGGAAGAAATGGTGTACTCATTCACTTCTGTTGGTAATGGAGAATGGTGCAGCCATTGTGGAATGCACTTTTATGTGTCCTCAGGAAGCTAAATATAGAACTACCATTTGATCCAACAATCCGTCTCCTGGGTATATACCCCAAAGAATTGAATGCTGAGACAAAAACATATATATGTTCACTAATTTACAAAGCATCATTAGTCACTACTGCCATATGTTGGAAGCAACCCAAGTGTCTATCAACATATGAATGGATAAGTAAATTGTGGTATATATGTAAAATGGAATATTACTCAGATATTAGAAGGAATACAGTATTAACACATGGGACAACATGGATGAATCTTGAAGATCTTATATTGAGTGAAGTAAGCCAATTACTTACTTCACTTACAGTGAAGTAAGTCATTGAAGGATAAATATCACATGAACTCATATGTGTGACTTAAGCAAATTTAGAAGACTAAATTTGTATATCAGTAAGTAGTTACTTTAAAAGTAAATACAATAAACTCTCAAGTTAACAGGCAGATATTGACAATGAGTCTAAGAAAAGATTACCCAACTATAAGTTGCTTACAAAAGACACTTTAAATTCAAAGACACAAATAGCTTGAAAATGAAAGGATGAACAAATAAGTACCTTACAAATTGAAACCAAATAATAGCTGGGAAATCTATACTGATATCTAATAAAATAGGTTTTCAGTAAAAAAACACTGTTATAAGGGACAAAGAAGGTCACTATATACCTATAAAGGTTCAATTCTATAAGAAGACCTAAAAATTGTGTATACACAACTACACCTAATAGCAGATCTTCAAAATATATGAAGCAAATATTGAAAAATTTGAAGGGAGAAATAGACATCCCTGCATTAATAGTAGGAGACTACAACTTACCATTTTCAATAATGGACAGAACTTCAAGACAGAAGACCAATAAGGAAATAAAGACTTGAAATATACTGTAAATGTACTCAAACTAAGAGACAAATATAGAAATATTTACACTGCAACAGCAGAATACACACTTGAATCAAATACACATGGATCATTTTGAGGGATAAAACATATGTTAATTCACATAACATGTATTAATAAATTGAAATATATTGAAATCATACATTAAATATCCTCCAAATAAAATGGAATTAACTTAGAAATTAATAACAGAGAGACAACTGGAAAATTCACAAATATGTGGAAATTACACATTGTAATCTTTAACACCTAATGGCTCAATGAAGAAATCACAATTGAAGTTAAGAAATATCTTAAGGTGAATGAGAATGAAAACACAATAACCCAAAACTCATGAGATATTATAAAGGCAGTGCTGAATGCAAAATTTATAGGTCTACATGCTTATATTTTAAAAAAGAAAGATCTCAAACCAGATACTTAATCTCAGAACAAGAATACTGAGAAATAGAGTACCAAACTAAACCCAACCTGAGCAAATGGAAGAAAGTAACAAAGGTTGGATTAGAAATAAACAAAATGAAGAATTAAAAGAACAAGAAGCAATACAGTTAATCAGCAAAGTCAAAACTTCATTCTTTAAAAAGATTAACAAAATTAACCAAAATTTAGCTAGACTGACAATGATAAAAATGCAGAATGGAATGGGGATCATTACTACTTACCCCACAGTAATAAAAATATGAGGATACTATGAACATGTATACACTAACTAATTAGCTAAGCTAAATGAAACAAATTCCTAGAAACATACCAACTGCCTATACCCACTCAAGAAGAAATAGAAGGTTCTAGAGACCAACATCTAGAAAAAAGATTGAAACAGTAATCACAAACTTCCTAACAAAGAAAATCTGAGGATCAGATGGCCCAAAGGTGAAACAACTTTATGACAAGAATTAAACCAATCTTGCCCAAACTCTTCCAAAAATTGAAGCAAAGGAAACACCACTTAATTCATTAAATGAGGTCAACAGCACCCTAACATAAAAACCAGATAAAGATAGTACAAGAAAAGAAAATTACAGACAAATACTTCTTATGGAACGTGTATGCAAAAATCTTCAACAAATTACTACCAAAACAAATAAAACAGTGTGCTACAATATCTATACACCGTGATCAAGTGGAATTTATATCAGGTATGCAAGGGTAATACAACATAAGAAAATAAATTAATATAATACCATACATTAAGAAAGCTAATGGGCATCTCATTAGATGGAGAAAAGGCATTTGACAAAATCCAAGAATTATTCTTGATTAAAACATTTAGAAATCTAGGAATAGAAGGAAAATTCCTCAACATGATAAATGGCATATATGTAAAACCAATGGAAATATTTTACTCAATATTAAGACTGCACTCCTTCATCCTAACATCAGAAATAGGAAAGGAGGTGGGTACTGTCACCACTCTTTTAAAACACTTTACTGGAAATTCTAGTCAGATCAATTAGGCAAGGTAAAAAGATTAAAAGACATCAGAATTTTGAAGTACAAAGTGAAACCTTCCCTATTTGCAGATGACATGTTCTTATAGAGAAAATTCTGAAAATAATTAACAAAGCTTCAAGAACTAATAAGAAATTCAGGAAAATGACAGCAAACAAGATCAACATGCAAAAATGGTACTGCTTTTCAAAATATATTTTTATTTTTTAAAGATACTTAGATTACACAAATGCTACACAAAATTATAGGAATTTCCATATGACCCATTCCCTACACCTCCCACAGCCTCTCACATAAGCAGCATCCTTCATTAGTATGGCACATTCATTGCAATTGATAAACACATCCTGAGGCATTGTCGTTGAGCAAGGACCATAGTTTACATTGTAGTTTATACACTCACCAACACAATTCTGCAGGCTATGGGAAGATATATAATGACATATATCTGTCATTTCAATGCCATTCAGGATGATTCCCAAGTCCCTGAATTACATCTGTACTTTCCCTCCCCCTTCCCCCAGGAACACCAGCAGCCACTCCCTCCACATTAGTGCTGTAATTTCTTCCATTGCTAGAATCACAATTCTATTTTAAAATACCAGTAATACTCCAGTCCATAGTTCATTCCCCAATCCTGAGGATTCTGGGAAGGTGATGTCCACTCTACCTCTGATTGAAAGGAGGCTTTGATCCTATCAAGCCAATGGATGGTACTCTCTTGCTTGCTGTTGTAGGCCCTCTTTTTCTTGTTAAGGTGGTTGTCAATCCACAACTCCTTGTTAGTTTTCCTGGGTGAGTCCAATGAACTGGAGAGCAGGTGTTGCAACTCCTCTAAGGTTAAGGGACCAGCTGGCACATGGACAGCCCAAAGATTCAAGTCTCTTGGATGTACAACTACAAACTCCAGCACCAAATATAGGGTCAAATAGAAGAGACAGATGAGCTATGTGTAGAGAAGCCATAACTGAGTCCAATTTGTCACTCTCAGGAGTAGAAACTCCAAGGTAGAGCCCATTCACCAAACTCCAGAGCTATCTGCCCTGATAATAGGACCTTGATATCAGCAGAGCCATCAGGAGCCCATCTCTTTGAGGTAGTATCCACTTTGGCAGTCTATGAGATACTGATGAGATGTGTATACCTCTGGGATGACCTGTGGAATCACTTTGAAGTCTCTTAGCCTTATAAACTAATTTGCCTTTAACATTTCACCCTTTTATTTGGGTCTTTTGCCAGCTGCAATCCTAGTTCATGCTTTGAAGTATCCCTTGGTGCCAGGGAGGCTCATCCCCTGGAGTCATGCCCCAAGCTTGGGGGGAAAAATGCATTTATATGCTGAGTTTGGCTTAGAAAGAGGTCACATTTGAACAAAAAAAAAAGGCATTTAAGAGGCAAGTCTTAAGCACCCCACAACATTAGGCTATGTTTCAATTTCAAGAGCATAGGCTCATAAGCATAGTCATCAATATCAAGGGCCCATCAAGGGACAATCCTCCTTCCCTAGTCATTTTCCCTGCACTTGGGGGACAATTGGTGATACATTAGAGAATGTGGCAGACCACTCCAGGATGGGAATTAAATATTCTCTTGGTTATTGTGTGAATCTCCACCCAATATGACGATTCCCTGTGAACATTTAAACATATTTATATACATTATATGTATGCCCAGGTGAACTTCCTCCCGTGTATCCCCCATTCACTGACACCCCACACCAATGACTTCCCTTGCTTCAGTTGTAACACTTCTGTGATCTAAAGCTTTTCAATAATGAAGCAAATAAAATAGCCAAATACAATTCATAGGAAAATGAAATAATAATGGTAGGTTTAAATATAAGAAATAAAATACAAAAAATTTTAAAGAAAACTAAAAATAAAATAAAATTTAAAAATTGGCATATTAAAAATAATTAGAAATATTATTATTTTTTACATTTTACCTTTCATCACTGTATTAACTGTTGTCTTGTATGTACAGTGACCTTTTCTTCCATTTATTCCCCAGTGTCTTACTTTTTTCATTTTGTTTTCAAAGAAGATTTAGATCACAGTAAAATCACATAAAGAAGGCAGGGGACTTGCATATACCCAACAACCTCCCCCTTTCCCTCCTTCCTTTATTAATATCTTCTTATTTGTGGATGGTACATTTGTTACAAATGATATACAAATAGTGAAACATACCTAGTAATTATAGTCAATGTTTTACATTATGGTTTACATTTTAGACCATACATTTTTATAAATATTAGCAATATTTAACGTGGCCTGTTTCCATCATCAAAAGATCATGTAGAATACTTCCTTTGCCCACTAAATACTCTGTATTCCATCTATGTTATTCCTCCTTCCCTCTCCCCTCAGTGCCCATGGCAACCACCTGGCTTCTCTACTTGGATGACAAGATTCATAGTTACTTGCCACAACACTGAAGTGTTGACACACTGGTTTATCCTCTACTATTAGGAACTGCCCATGCTCTTGAGGAACTCCAACCACTTGGTTTGAGAATATATCGGTCCACACCAGGATGGGAGTCCAGGTCCTTCCTGCTCATTACATGGGTGTCCACCCATTGATACAATACATTATGACAAAATGATCACTCACATACTCCCTGGAAGCTGGCCCCAGGTGTGCCCTGCCCAAAATGGCCCCTTACCCCACACCCTAAGCCACTAAACCTTCCTTGTCATTTTACCATAAGAGCTTTTTCAACGTTGAACTTTCAACCACATTCTCACCAATCCCCAGTGTTCAACTTGTCCTGCCCCCAACCCTTCCCCCAGTTCCATAGACCATCCAACTCACCCTCCCCACTATTTTCACATATCAAACCTGCAACAACCGACCCAATAATATTACTACCCTCCTGTCACGTACCTTCAATGCCTAGCTAAACACTTCCAACTTATAATAGATTACACCCTTATGGGCATTGTCTCACAACCTTCTTCTCCCTTTCTAATTCCTATAAACCTCTATGTCAGACAATACCTCTCTGGCTCTGCTTGACTTGCTTAATTCATATCATTGAGTCATATAATACTTGTCCTTCAATGCCTGCCTTTCTTCACTCAACCTATGGCCCTCAAGAGTCATCCATGTTATTCTATGTGTTTACACTGTATTCCTTCTGACAGCTGAGTAATACTCTGTTGTACATAGGTACAACATTTTGTTTATCCATTCATCAGTTGATGAGAATTTGGGTTGATTTCAACTTTTAGCAATAGTGAATAATGCTACTATGAAAATTTGTGTGTATATATCTGTAGTGTCCTTGCTTTCAATTCTGGGTAAATACCAAAAAGTGGAATTCCTGGGCCATATGGCAGTTCTATAGTTAGGTTTTTGAAGAACACCACACTGTGCTCCACAATGGCTGGAACATTCTACATCCCACCAGAAGTGTATGAACTTTCCCATTCATCTAAAATCTATCCAACACTTGTAATCATCTGTTTTTTTAAGAGCCGCCAGTCTAATGGGTGTAAGATGGTGTCTCATACTTTTGTTTGAGCACCATTTCATGTGCTTTATAACCATTTATATTTCTTCCTTGGAGAAGTGTCTTTTTATTTTTGAAGATAAATTATATTTTTTCTTGCCTCAGTGCTTGAGCAAGTACTCCTAGGACAATGTTAAATAAGAGCGGTGATAGTGGGCATCCTTGTCTTGTTCCTGATCTCAGTGGAAAGGGCCTTAGGATTTCCCCATTGAAGATGATGTTAGCTTTGGGTTTTTCATAAATCGCTTTTATCATCTTCAGGAAGTTTCCTTCTATTCCTATCTTTTGCAGTGTTTTTATCAGGAAAGGGTGTTGTATTTTGTCAAATGCTTTTTCTGCATCTATGGAGATGACCATGTGATTTTTTTCTTTCAGTTTGTTTATGTGGTGT